>JAOBRD020951727.1:0-12217 GCA_027575215.2 Hydrozoanthus sils
AACCGGAAGCAGTTTTACTTTTGGTGATTTTTTGGGAAGTTTAAAAATTAATTTTGAAGTTAATATATTTGATGTAACTTCGCCAAACCGTCCTCAAACCAAAGCCGTACTAGTCCCTTGCCAGGAGGAACGGTTTGCTGATTTTACTCAATATTCTTGAGGTAGGATTAGCTAGCAAAGAGCCAGGAGACCTACGCAACTGTGAACTTTAAAGTAGACTGTATACTACTAGAATAGTGTTTTTTTAAGCCAGTATCTGGAATTTGGAATCTTATTAGTCGACCCAAACCATAGGTCTTCATTAGTGAAGTTAGTCACGTGGCAGCCAACTGTCGCGGGACAAACGTCGAGGAACAGGGGAGAGGTCTCGCGCTCAGTCCCAAGTGTATGACAGCGAGAACTGGAGCTTTTTTGTTTAGGGTTGGGTCCTCTAAATTCCAGAAATTGATTTAAAAAAACATTTCTTACTGAAATAATCTGGTTGAACGACAACATTCACATTACTAAAACTATTTCAAGAGACCCAAGTCAAACTTTTATTTTTGAGAATTTTAATCAAATGATAGTGAGAAGCAAAGACATATGTACAAAGCCAGCTCTCGTATTTCTTTATTGAATAACGAGAAGCACCCCCTCAAACCGGGTTGGGCGCCATTTGGCCGAGTCCGTGGGAATCCGGACTCGAGTCCAGCCAGATCCTAAAAAGTATATACGTATTTGGTGAGGAAGTGTGTTTACTCAAACATGTATCGATATCTGTTAAATGTCTGCTCTGATAAGGTCGTTAAACCGTTGACCATTGGGTACTTTAATTATTTGGGTTGTAGACCTGCAGTTTTTCGAATAGAGAAGAAAATAAACTAAAGCATATGTAACCAGTTAACAGGAAACGGTCTAGTGAAACTAACAGGAATGGAATGTTGCAAAAATTGAATCCAACTATTTAAAGCATGCCCTAAGCGCCCCTATGAATTAGCTAAAGGTGATGTTACACGAGGCAATTTCTTGTGCAACTTGTCTCGCAATGGCGTTGCGAGACATATTGTAGAAGGGGTGTTACACGGCGCAACAGCTCCAGCAACTTGAAGAAAGTAGCTGCAATCGTTGCGAGAAGTAGAACCGGATTCTACTTTTGCTGCAACTTGTCTCGCAACAATCTTAGCCATTGCAGGGGGTGTTACACGCTGCAATGGCTCGTGCAACTTGTATCGCAACGCCATTGCGATACAAGTTGCACAAGAAATTGCCTCGTTTTACATCACCTTAAATCAATACAAGGGTGAATTGAGAATTAAGCATGAATTGGGAAGAAACTAGTTTTGAAAAAAACATCCTTTGCTAATACATCCACTGTTAATACGGCCAAAAAGTCATTTTTTCAGTGAGGAAAACTGGGCTTACGGCATTTCGTTCGATTCCATCTCTCTAATTTTAATTATCATTTCAAATGAACTTGAAGTGCCATCATATTATGTGTCAGTGAAAAAAACAAATCAAACAAGAATAGAAATATAGCGCGAAATTAGAGCGAAACTAAAGCCAATTGATAGAATAGATTTTGGCAAACGATAGGGGACCCTTTACATGTTAACGCGTTGGATATACAAAACACAAATTAATTTCTTCCTCAACCTGCTATTCCAAAGTGTCTGTTTAACATTTCAAAGCTTCCTCATCCCAAACTACCCCATTTCTATATTCAGTTCCGCTCCCTCCTTCAGTATATAGTGGAACTAACGTAAGATGGCCGGTTAGTTCCCTAGAGTACCTTCATCAAGATCGCCGCGTCGCCTCTCAGTTTGTCCATTATCATCTGTTTCACCTTTGGAAAGAACACCCATCAACAGAACCGTCAACAAAACTGAAGTGACGAAGAACCGTAGCAAAAACATGGCGGCCCTTCTTCCTAGTTCTACAATTTCTTTAAACAATTAATTACACTATTTGGGACTGAAATTATTTGTGAAGCCGACGCTGGGTGAAACTTGAAAAGAACTTTATTTTATTTTAGCTGTTTTAAAGTAAAGATAAAATTAATGGGGTTAATCGTTTGTTGTAGTTGTGTGAGTTTTACTTTGGTCTTGTATCAAAACTTCACGCGTTATAAATTATTCATAAACAAAGAACCACACGCTGCACTACTTCTTTCTGACATTCTTGTTGTCTTAGCCATCTTTGTGTTGTTAATCCCTACAATCATTTTTAGTTCTATAAAAAGGATTTAGTCTACTTTTTTCTTTTCTCTTTTTTTTTACTTTTTGGTCAAAGGCCCCAGAACTGTGTACGGGAGTAAAATGACGTTAAATTTGTTCTTAAAGTTCCTCGTTCAGCTATGACTTTATGAGAAAACGCAATGAATAATAACTCCAGGGTAAAGTTTCCACTAAATGCTTTTGAAAACTGGTGCGGGTTGAAGTAGGGTTAAAACTGTTTGTTCAAAAAGGAACATATGAAAAACGGGAAACTAAAAGAGCAAGTCAAGGTTGAAGATGTCAAACATTAAAGCTAAAAGAACAGTGTAGTCTTTGTAGCAATAAATATTTAAAGCGTAATTTCTTACCTTAAAATTTTAACTTAGCAGCTACTGGGACACGTCTTGTTGAGCTGTTAACAGAAGTTAGGTAAGATTTAAATGTTTACATCATATTTCTGATAGAACGGGCCAAATTGCTTCAATGTCTCCAGACAGGTGTTTTCGTTTTATCTCACCGGTGAATAGGAATATCAGGTCGGGCAATATCACGTTCATTGAGTTTTCAGATCTTTACCAGTCTCTTTCATAAAAGTTAATGACCGGAATTCTAAAATAGATAATATTGTTTTCTTGGTCGAGACAATTTTGACTCTAGATGTTAAAACTTCAACAAAGTGCTACACTGTGAGTGCAAATATATATGAAAGAGTTCTACGTATTTTAAAAACCGTTGTAGACTTTGAGCTACATACACTTGACCGAGCCATTTGACAAGTGAATATTTTCCTTCTCCAAACTGCCGCAGTGTAACTAACAGCCATATATAGTTTTTTCGTTGTGTTTTCATTTCTTATCTTTTTCGAAGAGCCAAACAAATGGTTGTTGCTTATGGTTCAACCAAGAAATGCTTCTTCTGATTTCCGCTTATTTGCTGTGTATTCAATGCGAAAATCGTATAACGTCCTCAGTTCGATCTTGGCTTTTTCTTCCCCTTTATTAAGTTGTTGGCTCAACCTAGAAACGATTCTTTTGATTTCAGCCACGTTTCGTCCTCAGTCAGTTCAGATATGCTTTTTTTCTTCCTCTTTATTCAGTAACATAGCCGGCGGGCGGACAATATACCATTCTATTTAGAACAAGCCATTTATCTATTGGGGTCAATTCCTCTAAGATGTTTTCAACTCTACCGATAAAGGTCTATAAGGTACTAAGGCATTAGGGCCAGTGTGTCAGCACTGAATTATGCAGTAAAACAGAGAAGAATTCTAGTTTTTATAATGCTTTATACGTTAAACGAATTTATGCTAGACTGCTTGTTAGGTTCTCGAAGTAAAGCTAAAAGAACAGCATAGTCTTAGTAGCAAAAAATATTTAAAGCGTAATTTCTTACCTTAAAATTTTATCTTAGCAGCTACTGGGACACGTCTTGTTGAGCTGTTAACAGAAGTTAGGTGAGATTTAAGAGTTTACATCATATTTCTGATAGAACGGGCCAAATTGTTTCGATGTCTCCATACAGGTGTCTTTCGTTTTGTCTCACCGGTGAATAGGAATATCAGGTCGGGCAATATCTTTACCAGTCTCTTTCGTAAAAGTTAATGACCGGAAATCTAGAATAGATATTATTGTTTTCTTGGTCGAGAACAATTTTGACTCTAGATTTAAAACTTCAACAAAATTAATTAAGTACTAAACGATGAACGCAATGTCTAACCGAGAGAGTTATACTTATTTAACTGTTTCATACTCTTAATTATGTTCATTCTGACCTGACGCAGCCATTTGCTAAGCCTCTAAACAAGCTACTGCAGTGTAACCAAGTAGCGTAATATATTTTTATTTTTTCTTTCAATTTTTATTTAAAAGAGCCAAACTAATTGTTAACGTTGCTGTTGTTGGCTCAACCTAGAAACGATTCTTTTGATTTCAGTTTAATTATTTGTGTTTAACAAAGTCGTAAGTGAAGATATTCGTTTCTTTTTCCCTTTATTCAGTAATTAGCGGGGCGGGCATAATACTATTCACTTTAGGACAAGACATTTACCTGTGGCGTTCCTCGTGAGTTGTAAAACATTCATTGGATTTTGGAACATCTACCCGTCTTTTTCACAAAAAAAACTGAATAGAACTTAAGAAATAGGTGTAGTTTTTTCCGCTGGAATAGAACTAGTCAATGAAAGGTGTATTTACATCAGCTGGAATGGAACGAGAGCCAAGGAAAAATGTAATTATACCAGCTGGAATAAAACTAATCAGTGAAAAGCGTAGCTATATCGGCTGGAATAAAACTAGTGAGTGAAAGGTGTAACTACATCACTGGAATGGAACGAGTCAAGGAAAAGTGTATTTATATCAGCTGGAATAAAACTAATCAATGAAAGGTGAAATTACATGCCGGAATAGAACTGGTCAATGAAAGGTGTAGTTATATCTGCTGGAATGGAACGAGTCAATGAAAGATGTAGTTACATCAACTGGAATAGATCTAGTCAATGAAAGGTTTAAATATGTTAGGTGGAATGGAACGAGTGAATGAAATTAAAGTGCAGTTTTATCAGCTGGGATGGAGCGAGTCCATGAATAATGTAACCATATGAACTGGAACACAGAAGAAAACAAAGCGGTAGATTCGAAAAATATGAAAGTACTTCGATTTAGTTCCAAAAGCTCTTTTTAAATTTGCGAAGGGAAAGTCTTAGAAAAACCAAAACTTACAGAATTTCCTTTGTTGATCATTTTAATTTTGAAATCGCCCAAGCATGTTTTGATATTGAAAAGCCCAAGCAGGATCCGGACTTGTATTTGAATGTGCATGGCTATTTCCCGACATTGAAATAAAAAACAAAGACCGAAAGATCTAAAGTATCTGAGAACACTCTGCATACTTATTGGAACCCAAATAAAAATGGAAATTAAAAGAAATGTTTCTCGATTAATTTGACAAAAAACAATTATTGTTTTTCTCTCCTACAGCTAAAATTAGATTATAGAAATAATCAAAATATAGAAAAAAAGAACGCTGTCAAATACTGTACTGCAGTAAAGAAAAAAAAATACTAATCTGGAAAAGGGCTGGGTCAAGCCTAACTTATATAATGTGTATTTCAGGCAAAATATAGCACTCTTCATTTGTTTGCATAGTTTGTTGACAAAGATAATTTAATTTAGAACTTTATAGAAATTCTAAAATTTAAAGTCGAATATGTTGTTGAACAGTTGGTACAACAGGTTTCTGTTTCTTTGTTCCAGTCAGTAGTTTTTGTGAATTAAAAGAGACGGGTAGTGGTCTGAAAAATAAATGAAAGTGACATAACTCTGCACGAAAGGAAACAGTAAATGTCGGGTACTAGAATGAGCTTTAGGATGTTGCCCGGCTCTGTAGCTTAATAATTGAAAAAAAGAAAAAGACAAAGATAGAAACTTTCTGAGGACAATGAAAGTCTTTTTGTGTACACAAAGCGGGAAATCGAAAGATGTCTTTTGGTTGAGCCCAACAACAACAACAGTCTTTTTTATGGCTATCTTAAAAATAGATAAAGGAATGAAATAAAGCGAAAGGCCGCAAAAGAAAGGAACGTCTCGAAGAAGAACAATAGATATGGAGCATGCAGTCAGTCGTTATATACAATACGGTACTGTTAACACAGAAAACGGCTTGGCCAAGCGTAATTATATGTAGACAAATAACAGAAAAAGGGTTTTGTGGAGCCACAGGCTTACCAGACGAAGTGTGCGAGTCCGTTCAGATAACAGTTGCATATTAATTGAGCTCTCTTGCGGTTTGTCAGTATTTATATGAACTCAGCATATGTACTACGGGAGAAGGTTACGAGGACAAATTCAGTGCAAGTTCATATAAATACTGACAAACCGAGAGCTCAATTAATATGCAACTGTCATCTGAACGGACCCACACACTTCGTCTGGTAAGCCTGTGGTGGAACTAACAGGAATCGAATGTTTCAAGAAATGAATCCAACTACTTCAAGCATGCCTCTGTCAATGGATTGGATCAATTAAAGGGTGAATTTAGAGTTTAGAAATATTTTGGAAGAGACTAGATAAAAAAACAGCACTGATAATACGGGCCTGCGCAATAGCCAAAAAGTCATTTTTCTTGCGGGCACTATTTTTGTTCGATTCAATCTCTCTAGTCTATCATTTGAATTGAATTTGAAGTGCTATCCTATTGTGTGTGTGTGGTCAGTGAAAAAAAAATCAAACAAGCGTAGAAATATATCTTGAAGTTAGAGCGAAACTAAATTTAATTCAGCCTTTTGAATAAGTTCCAGTCATGTCTTGAAAGTCTTAATTCTGATTGATTAGAAAATTTTAGTTTCCAAACACTTTGCAGGTTAGTTAGTCTATTTAATGGGATTTAAGAATTCCCATCGTTGAGTCTTATGTTGCACGCGCAACAACACTCGATCGGTTAGATTTGGCCAAACAATAGGGTAGTCCCTTTTCCTGTTAACGCCCTAGATATGTATAAAGTAGATGTCAGTTTAATGAGCAGAATCCTTCGTTTGAGACATGGTCACACACCATTAGTACTTTAAAGAATCTTTTAACATTTTTGAAACAATAGGATTCAATTCTTCAGTTTCCGTTTCAAGCAGCTTTTATGAAAATACTGGTAAATATCTGTAAACTCCAAAACTTTGCGAGCATTTTTCGCCACCAAGAAGTCAACACGCTTCCATATGGAAACTTGTAGACCTGCTACAAGTCGACTCGCAAAATTTTTTTTTCGGAGTTAAGTTTCTTTTTTCGGATTTCAGCTTTTTTGATAAACAAACCGATAAAAAATAACCGAGCGCTGAGGGAGTGAAAGAGCCATGAAGTGCCCGGAACGAAACTCCGAAAAAACTGTGCTCCGAAAAAAAATGCGTCAGCGAGTCGACTTGTAGCAAGTCAAGGAAACTTGCAACTTGGTAATAAACCTTAAAAGAAAGTTGCTCTTTTGTTCTCCGGCTTCCTCCCCGCTCCCTACGGCCTGTAGGTTGGCCCCCAAGAACTAGTACACATCGATACTACTTAATTATACCTTTTCATGTTCTGGGTACCGTTGAAAAAAAAAATAAACCGTCGGCACACGTACAGCCTTAGCCTCGACCTGAAGCAAAATAATCACAATCGAGGAAGGAGTTTGTGAACTTTTCACTTCAGTTCGAGGGTAAGGCAGTGCACGTCCGCTGATGGTCGCTTTTATCAGCGAGAACCTGGAACTTAGAACTTAGCTGAGAAAACTTCTTATTACCTGAGAGCGAGGTCCTATTGTAAGCTACTGATCGAGGTTCTCCATTCTTCAGTTTGTCCAAGCTATTCTAAAGTACGAAATACGAATCTTGCCCTTGGCGCCTGAAAGGAAACTGTTATCTTACTGTAATGGTCCATAAAGTAACTTACTGACCACGAATCAACCAATTACAGGCGCGAATTACTAAGTCATGTAATAAATAAGTTTTTCTTTACTTGACAAACTGTAAGCTTTAAGAACCATTTTTGGAAACGACAAAAATCATTTTGTATCGACTTGCCCGTCTGTTTTCAACGATACTACAAGTGGGAAGGGAGTTCGGGTGTAAAATTAGGAATCGCAATATTCTTGATACTCTATTCGTATGAGAGAAGGCCTGGAGCAACACGTAACTACTGCGGATTGTGAAATCTAGAACCATAATGCTAAATCATGCCTTCAGTTTATTAAGGGAATCATATATTTTTATCGCTCATTTGATAGTTTCTAGACTTCAAGTGATTCTATTTTCATTAGTTACTGATCATGGGAGTAAATCATATGAATGTGAAGCCGAAATATTAAGTAATCTTTAAGATGAAAGTTTGGTTGTCAATATCTGTAACTAGTCAAATTACATTTCTGGATTGCTTCAGTTTTCATCGAGCAGAAACGGCTATTTTTATTTATTGTTTTTCTATTTTTTTTCCGGTTATTAAACCGAGTATAACGCCAGGTTGCTACCTGAAACATGTTTTACAAGCAACTGATACGCAGTTTCATGATACAAGTACAAGCGATGCGATTGGTTTTCCGAAAAACCGGGCACTTGCGGTCAGAGGGTATGGGAATTAATAGGGAAGGCTTATAATAACTAAAGGATGCTGATAGGCAGCAAAGCTGTGTTCCTGTCGCAACAGTCAGTCGAGAGAAAGAAAGAGCGGTTGAAATCCCGGGGGGGGGATAGTCCGGGGTTAAAAGGGTACGGATGACCGTCGGAAAAGCCCCCAAAATACCCTAAGAAATACCACGGCATAAAAATTTTTCACTCTAAAAAATACTTCTCGATTCCAAAATTTTCCTAAAAAATACCAATTGAAAGCTGACATTTTTACCTGGATAGCTAGCGGGTCGGCGCTAAGTTCGCTTATGTTGCACTGAACGCGATATGCAGTAAATAAAGACGTGCACGTAACAGGACGTTCGCCAAAGGACTTTTTTCTTAACTTCTTGTTCAGTATGTTTGCTATAAACACGGGACTACAAGCAGTCTAGTGGCTTAGCGTTATCAACCCCAAAATATACCAGACTCTTGGTTTAACTCATAATTACCTTCAACAACCCCTAAAAAATACCGGACTGACAATTTTGTCCCCTAAGAAATACGCAGTCATACTTACCACCCAAATATAGGAAGTACCCCCGGGGAGGGTTGGTGGGGAGGGGGTCGAAATAAACAGCGATAATAAAGCAAAGTCTCTAGTTCACCAAACTCGGGCAATATGCGTTGGTTTTCATTCTTCACCCTTTATTTACATCTGCTGTTACAACACGAACATAATTTTCTACAAACTAAAAAAAAACTAGTATCAAGAACGTATTAAACACGGATTCAAACGGCTCAAATATGTTAGTCTGAGTGTCAATAAACGTTGTTGGACCCGCATGAAGCCTCACTTGGTCTTAGCTTTTCATTCAACACCGATCGTCCCACATTTTCGCTCACACGAATAACTCTCGGGGAAGAGGTTAGGGCCCAGAGTTAGATGAAGGCGAATTTTCGATGTTACCGCATACAACACAGTTCAACCGTTTGAAATACCGTAAAATTCCGAAAATATGTTATTTAGTTTATACTTATAGTCTTCACTGCTCTTGGGCAGTCGAATATTCCAACAGGTTTTAATTTACAACCCTGACTCTGTGGTTTAACTCCCTTATCCGATAAGACGCGAAAATCAAACTGTTAGCAGATGTTAGAGCCTTGAGGCTTATATTTTCCCAAGACTCTTTTTGAGGGGCTTATACTTGGAATTTTAAAACGGAGGTGCTTTTCTTTGGAGGAAAATTCGCGTTAGGAATTCTAGGGGGCTTTCCACAGAAAGATGACAATATTTGGGCGTTGTCTCGAAATTCATGACAGCGTAATCCTCCATCCGATCGTACCAAATTGAAACACAACAGCAACAGCCTTCACATTTACATGTACATGTTCACGGAACACACCTTGATTTGCCAAAAGATTCTAACACCTATATCTCTTACGATAAAACAATACATTCCACCACCGCAAAACTACGTGTACAGTAGTTTCTGGGAAGAAACAACCTATTTATCTAAACATCTTCCTATAATAGTACTTGTAATTTGTTTTAACTTATTTTATCATATTTGAAGATAATTTCCAAACGGAGGGGCTTATATTCGGAGGGTAGATTTGGGGGTTCATACAGGGAGAAGGGTTCATTTTCGGAATTTTACGGTACTGCGTTCAGGAGTGTTAAATAACGTTCAATCCAACTGAGCTAGCTTTACTTCATCATATTAACACAATATACACTATAACTAACAAGGGTTTCTCTCTTTGTGGTTTTCGAATTCCTCTAACTTGTTCGTTACAGCGCTATAAGAATATCTAGCCCTTTTAAGTCAAAAATCCTTTTTCGTACAAAAAATTTATACGAAAATAATTTAGCACGAGTGGGTTTTCCAAAAGTATCGAAATTGCATGAGCCCGTAGGACGAATGCAATTTGGGTTTCTTGGAAAACACATGCAAGTGTGCAAAACTGAACGAGAAAAGTCGTGTGAATACTTTTTAATAATATACGTAACAAAATTACAGGGCAAGTATAGAAAGAGTTGTTAAGTCAGTATAAAAGGAACCAGCATCGAAGTATTAACAAGAGTAATCGAAGTCGAGGTTGAAGTCATTGTTATAGTCGTCATCACAAACGTAGTTGAAGTCGTAGTCGTAATCGTATTTGTAACCGTGTTCATGGTAGTCGTAGTAATCGTAGCAGTCGTAGTAATCGTAGCAGTCGTGGTCGTTGTATTCGTGTGGTAGTAACCATAGTCGTAAATAATCGTAATCGTCGTAGTTGTAGCAGTCGTAATGGTCGCAGTCGTCGTAGGTATTCCAAATCGTCGTCGTAGTAGCCGTCGCAGTAATCGTAGTCGTACTTCAAGTCGTAGTCGTACTCAAAGTCGCAATCGTAATCGTAGTCGTGATCGAAGTCGTAGTCGCATTGTAGTCGAAGTTGTATTCATACTCGCCAGTAGTAGAAGAGTTAATTGCACTGAATTAACTCTTTTTACACTGTGTTTACGAAAAACAGCACTTCTTTCAACCGATCAGAATCGAGAAATTTTGTTGTGTATGTTATTAAACATATAAATGTATAGTTACCTAAAATAGACTTGGAGGAAGTATGTTATATTAGGGATTGTTTCCTTCTTCCTCCTACGTCTACTGATCTGTTTAAAAAAAGTTTTGATACAAAACACTAAAGCTTACTTTAGTTATATCTTGCAATCCTTTTTTAGTCGACAAATTTGATTTTTAAGCACCCATGAAGGTAAAAAGGCCAAATAAGCACAACATTTATTTACTAAGACCACAATAACCGATACTACTCCGTAAAAAATACTAGATGATCATAAGTCGCTTTCCATTTTCAATGGATCAGCGCCTTTCAGTTCTCCCGCTCAGGTCGGCGAAAGCGCAGGAATTAGGAGAGTTGTGGCGGGGAAAATGTACACAAACGCCTTCTCAGTTTTTGCTGGTGCTAGTCGGATTTGGAAAATGTCTCAATTTCAGATTATCCCTGGACCTTTTCATTTAAACCGGCCAGAACCAGTTCTTTTCGGCTTGCAAGACCGGTCAAATGGAAAGCGACTACAATTGTTACAGTTAAGGATCAAAGTACAGTACACCCTTAATATAATATCGTGCAAACTTCGCTCATTCATCTCTGCCAAAACGAACAGAACGAAGTTTGACAAGTCATAAGTAAGTAGCGGAATAATCTGGCAATTTTAGAACTACAATTTAATGTAAATGAATGACAACTGAACTAAGTGTCCACATCTGATTGACAAGTGACACAAAGTCCTTGCTTGATGAAAGGTCACTGTCTGACCAGTCATTATGCATCATACATTTGTTGGCTTACCCAAATCAGGATGCCTATCACCCTGGGGCCAGTTAACTTTAAACCAGGATTAACTCTTAACAAAACCTATTGGTCGTCATGGTAATTAACCCTGGATTAGGGCTAATCGTCTTTTGAACAACTGGGAGTATGACTGTGAAACAGAAGTTAGTTAACAAGGTCGTTTCAAAAAGCAAAACCCGCTAGAAGTTTACAAAGTGTTTCTCTATTAAAATGTTTCAAGCTCTGTTACAGATAAGTCATACTTATCCATAGGTATAATAGTAAACTGGCAAAGTTTTTTTGAAGCTCAAGGGTACTTTTTCGAATTATTTCTGTCAGAACGATGCTTAAACCTGATCAGGTATAATTTCAAAAGATATGAAGGTATATATCTTAGCAACAACATCACTGTTACGTTCCTATTGGTAAGATACATGAAGCTATACCTTGGCAACAACATCACCATTCCTATTCAAACTTCGATATCTCCTCATGGCTCTGTCGCCTGCTTCTAGGTTCATTTCATTCTTCCCTGTGCAAATAAACAAGAAAACACCTTTAATTTTGTGATTCAAACACCATCTGATCACATGGCTCACAAAACCTGCTACCGAAAAAACTTACCCCT
>JAOBRD020951836.1:0-12216 GCA_027575215.2 Hydrozoanthus sils
GAATTGTTAATTGTCATGAAAAGGTTTTCTGCTTCAGTACATTATATTGTTATTGTTATCAAAATGGCGGTAAATTCGAATTTTTTACGAACCATAACTTTAGCTCGAAATTTCTGTAATATACATCACTTGACTTTAAATTGATTGCTTTGCTTGAGTAAAGGAATGTTTATACTCTATGTTTGTGTGGTTTTTAATGCCATAGAAGCTCCCAGGTTCTACTGAGCATATATATTTTGTTTTGCCTTTGAAATTAATGTGTCAGCCTAATTAAGCTCCAGGAACAGCATGGGTTTGACCCCTCTGGCCTATAGTAGTGAAAGGGTTAATATCACTAACCTTCCCCACTGCATTCGTTGCACATTGATTGCATTTGCTGCACCATACCAGGTCCTAGTTGCCTTATGGTGACTCGGACGCCTCGACCTTTGCAACCTGAACAGGTTTTTACTGACCCTGATTTGCCACCAGCTCTGTGTAGCATGGAGCAGAAAAAAAAGTTATTCATGCCACGGTATCTTTATCCCCTGTTACCAAGTAACTTTTATTCACCTTAAAAAAACTTGATTATGGTACTTTTATTAGCAATCTTAGTTTTCTATAAATTTACCAGTTTTCCCTTAAAGAATTCCAGATTAACCAAAAGATCACCAACACAAAGTTGATGTAATTATTGTATTAATTTCTAAATTTTCTCAGTAATGCACAATACAGGAATAGACCATTCCAAGATGGCGAATGTACATTTTACCTCAATACATTGCGAACTCTTCACCGCTAAAAGAAGCTCAGGGAAAGTAACATTTGGCAAGACTCGCCTCGTACTAATAATAACTGACAATGTGTATCAAAATTGAGGTTAACAGATTCTTACAATTCATTTTTAGGAGCAATTTTAGACGTTTATGAGCTAGGAGTTATGGGTAAATGTACAAGCTGCCATCTTTTGTGAATTTGTGGATTTGCTTTTCATATATATAGCAATGTGCTATGATTGATTAATTCCTCTTTAACAAATAACCAAAATTAATAACTAATTTAGAATGTGTTTTATAGGGAGAAAAGAGGATTAATACTCCCATCACTTGATATCTAGAGCCAGAGTACATATGTTGGGGTTTGGCAAATGAGCTAAAATTAATTACTTTTAACAGACTGTTTCTAACAAGATTAATAGGGCAGTAATTTTCAATTATTAATTTTTGTGTCAAGCATGAAACACTTTATCTAGACTCAGGCTCCCGTCTTCTATAAGGGGATTAAAAGAACTCATAACACTTGTCAAAAAATAGTAGGGTAACTGTGGTCTGTGTGGCCTTTTGCCACACAATCTGTAGAAGGGGACATCTTTACATAGTCTTGTCTTAAGGGGGGCAAACAGACTGATCAATAAGAATGGGATTTCAAACTCAGTGGTGCTGTGGTCTTTCCTTTAATATACATGTACTGTATTTGACCCAGTAAGCGCCAACCCCCCTTGCTGCAATGAGTTTTGCAAAAGTTTTGGGGTTGGTGCTTACTCGAACTATGGGTGCTTTCTCAGTCAATTTTCCATAATAACAGCTTTGAAATGTTTGCTATGTCTAAGCTTTATTTTGGTTTTCATGATTTTTGTAAGAGATTTTAATGATTTAGAACACAATCAGATAAATAGTGTTTTTTAAAAGAATTACTGCAAAATCTCAGAAAAGCTCAGGATTTGGCCCTGGAGAATTTTCATAGCAATTAATTCAGTTCAAAATGTCCCTATGCATGAACTATTGTCTAAAAAGGGGTTGGCACTTACTTAGTCAAATAAGGTACATCTCTAAACAAGAAGTTATTGCCCCTTGGTGTTACTGTACATAGAATTCCAGAAGAAAGGGCCTCCCTGAAAGTAACGGCTACCCAAAAGTAACAGTACTTTTTGGTTCTTCTATTAAATCCCAAAAGTAATGGCTCCTCTGAAAGTAATGGCTACCCGAAAGTAGCAGCCCCTTTTGCTGGCAAGTGTGGCAATACTTCTATGGTAGTCTGTTTTGTTTACTGTTTGTTCATTGGGTTGGGATACATCGTAAGACTATGAATATCAACGGATTTGACTTTTAAATTTCAAAATAAGTGCCTTCTTTGTCTGAGACCATTTCCAGTTACAAGTGTTTTTCACCTGTCCGAAAGTAACAGCCCCCCCTGAAAGTAATGGCTACCTGAAAGTAGGGGCCCCTTTTGCTGGGGGCGATAACTTTCAGAATTATACAGTACTTGAATGTATTTTATTCTAGACAAGCTAAAGAACGTACCCTTTACACGTTCCACAGATTACGCTTTTGCTTAGCTGTAATTTTGTAGTTTTACCATTGTAGAGATCTTCCAGTGTTACCCTAAACAATAAACAAATCAAGAACGGTACACAACCAAAAAATTAGAGAAACCATAAATTGGCAAGTAGGTACAAAATGCTACCTATTAAAATAATTTTAGGTTAAGGATTGTGCATTTTTCTCATCATTTTCACAAGCATACAAAACACCTGCCTTTTCTAAACCCCCTCCCACCCCTCCAAAAGCGTGTGGAATAAAATGATGCTTTCCTGTATGTTTTAGAAGGCTTTAACAGAACAGAATCTTTCTGTGCTACCAAACCTTTATTATTTTATAAAGTAATAATAAAGATTTGGTGCTGACAAAGAAATGAAAAAATTATTTAATGTCACTTCAATCACATTGCATCTTCATAATGATTTTGACTACATCATACTTTTTTACTTTTTTTATTTTGATAAACAAAATGTCTACACAACAGTAACATCCAGAACCACCAACATCATTGACTAATGAAAAAAGTATCCTTGTGGGAGCAGAAACCAAATTTCGTGTTCAATAATGTTGGCTTATACAAGGCTTTTGCTGAAACAATGTTATCATCATTTCTTTAAACTTGCAAAAAGGGTACATAGGCCTTAGACCCTACCCCTGCATACAGTAAGTATTATAATTATGCCTGAGAAAATGACGAGAAAAACGTGCAATCCCTCAGGTGAAATTTCTTATATCACTTTTTGTGCAGATAATTACAACACAAATTTAAACTAAATGATCTTCTTGTAAGAAAACTGAGCAAGTTCTTGTGAATGTAGTCTGTTTTTTGCTCTCTTAGGCCATGTTTTGCAGGTTAGATAAATTGTTACATGTTGAAATCAAGGTCTGGAAGAAATTATTCAATTTAAGTATAGTGACTTGCAATGTGTGGTCATGAGACTGGGTTATGGGTTCATGTGACTGGTGAAACAAGAAAATATTTTATTCACAAGTCTGGCAATGTGGGCAAATTGGTTCATGCAACTGGTGACACTGGCAAATTAGTTTATGTGACTGGCAGGATCACAAGACTAGCAATTTTGGTTTATGAAACTGGCAACAATTGTGGGGTTGCAGACTAGTTAGCAGTACAGAGTCATAAGAACTCTTCTTGTACTTAAAAACCAAAAATTTGATGCTTACTTTAAAGGATGATAAAGGTCCTCTCCTCTTCTTCGCTGCGGCCGTCTATGACCTCCCATCCCCATTCCTGGCAGCAAAAACACACCATACGTATTAATTAAAGTAATATCTTAATCTAGACCAACTGTGACCAGGTCGACCAAAACTGAAACAAACCATTCATTCCAATAAATATTAACCAGATATTATCATATTTATATATAATAGCAAAAAATGCTATTTGGTCAAGAATGAAAGTGTTGTCTAAGCAACGCATGTTACTGGAGAAGTTCATAAGTGAAATACTCCTTAATAATTGTTAAAAAGATACTAGCAAGAACCATAGTTAGGCACATCACGCATAATTATGACAGAACATTTGCTATGTCTGGGACTGAGAGGAGTCACCTCTTCTCTTACTGATATCTCATTTTAAAGAAACTGCTATTTTTTACAGTTGATTACTAGCCTTATAAATAATTATCTTGTTGATCTATCCATGGCAAGACTCTTTAATTCAGAGTTTTGAAACAATAGTTAATAAGGAACATTAAAGTTTTGTAACCCAAATAAACTACAAAGTCATCTCAACAAACCAAAGGGTAGCTTTCATTGTTGATGAGGTAATGACTAGAAAGGGCAAGTTCGTTATATTGATGCTTTGTTATCCAAAAATTAAAACAACTCAAACATTGTTCTTTTAGCTACAAGCAAAGCAGCAGAGTGGTTATAACTAATGCTAGTGAGTGACAAAGTTACTATAGAAATTACTTTTCGGTTAAAAGTAGAAAGGTTACTAGTAATATTGTTCTTAGAGTAGTCATTAGGACTACCCATTTTATGATTTTTGCAGCACAATAAATTCACTAATTGTTTCTAACAAAGGAGAATAAACAAAACTCTAACTTTGCCGCTATTATATCATTAAAAAGTTTGTGCATAATTTTACGGAAGCTAGTTGTTGTCAGTAATTGGAGATTTTGAAAGCCTAAATTGCAAAAATCTAAATGTTTTACATTAAATTTTGCTATGTCTAGTATCACAGAATGATTCTGAAAATAAATATTCACAAAAAAAAACGAAAGTAAGAGGAACTGCGTTGCAGCTTCACCTAAGGCTAGCATTTGCACATGAGTCCTAAAAATAATGAATTATCATAGTAAGAAATTTTCATATACATTTTTAAAATCCACCTCTGATAAAACTATAGCAACGCTATATAAAGAAAGGTAGCTTCAAGACAAGCTACTCTGACAAACATTGCCAGGAACATCTTCTTTTAAAAATCAGCTCCAATCATATGACCCAGTTAATGTCTAGAGCAAGAGCTTTGAAGAGCTGTTAACTAAGTTAAGGAAGATTCATCGAATTTAAACCTTGACAGTATGGAGTATTGTTGGAGTTGAAAGCCAAAGCATTCAGGACAAATTCATAAGTTCAGGCCAAATTGATTTTCCGAGTTTTTGTCAACATAAACTTCAAATAAACTTTATCTGAGCTGTTATGAAACCGGACTTTTACTGGCGGGAATGTTAAAATCTGATTCCTCAAAAGCCATCGCCGAAGCATACTTCCGGTTTAATGCTCAAGAGATCTACAATAGTTTTGCTTGACTTCACCAACGCGAAGGCACTGTTGGTTTCCTCGTTTCTTTAGCAAAGCAAGGAAGGAACTCGCCTGTTGTTTCAAACAGACAAGACGAGTTATAACAACTCAGAACAAGCTTCATGACTAAATAATTAAACTAATTCTTTACCTCCAAATAATCCGCCACCGCCACCGAAAATATGAGAAAGAATATCGTCGAATCCGGCTGAGAAAGCAAGAGAATGCACGAATTTACGTATGTCAATCTTGTGTTGATATTAGACTCGTCAATAGACGACAGAAATGTCGCAAAACACACGCAATTCAACGATAAAAGCACTAATTCGTAGAAAAAAAAACGAACAAGTACAAATTATATCTAACACTATCTGCTTCTTAGGTACAACGAGAATAAAGTGGAATTGAGACGAAATCAATAAATGTAAGTCTCCATACCTGCCCCAGCCCCCTCACGAAGGCCTCTTTCTCCATATCGATCATAGAGATCTCGTTTTTCTGGATTTGATAATATGTCGTAGGCAAAACTTATTTCCTTAAACTGTAAAAACATAGAAATGAATAAGACATTCTTTTATCTGACCGATACCAAAGACAACTGTCCATTACTTACTTTTTCCCCTGCCTTGGGGTTCTTATCCGGGTGATACTCCTTCGCTAGTTTTCTGTACGCCTGAAAGTGAAATTTACGACAAGACTATGGATTCTTGCGCTGTTTAAACGTTGTTTTGACAACAAAAATGTAAAGGGGCATAACAGAAAGATCAATTAATAAACACAGTAATTCAATAGGTACCTTTTTTATCTCATCATCGCTAGAATTTGGACTTACTCCTAAGATTTCGTACAACCTCGTGTCCGCCATATTGAGCAATCAGGCAGCAACTCCGTTCTATGACCGGCTGCGAGGGATGACGTCACAACAAACTCATCACCAGGGCACGCAACCAAACATCCGTGCCACGCGCCGGTCAGCGCGTTGATTGCTGATTTTAGCTTTTCTCCGCAGCACGAAAGAGAAATTCATTGTTAAAGCAACGTGCTGATATCAATAAAGAACACAAGGTTCGTAAATAGATGATTCTGGATACTTTCTTAATAAAACTTGTCACCTTGCCAGACAAGTTTAGAAATTTCTACTTGCGTGCGCAATTTCAGCTCCAAAGGCTAGCGACATTTTTAAAAACAACTAACTGCTTTCAATTTCTGGCTTCCAGGTGCAACGATACCGTTTCCAAAAAAATCGTTTAATTGCAGATAAATCTTTTCAACTAATTATGCTAAACACCGCAAAAATCAGCATAAAACAAACAAAAGCAACACTTTTGTACCGATTTTCCGATCTCGACAGCTAAGCGTAAGGACATATATTGGTAAATCGACTTTTTTTATTTGCAAATGAGTTGAGCTTTTGTGACTAATCACTTTGAGATTTAAATACAAATGGCAACCCAGCGCACTTACATCTTTTGTTCATCTTCCACTTTGTTTCGATTTTTTAGTACAAATCCCTAAGGGCACACGAAACGAGTTTCTATGTTATATTATGAAACACTGTATTCAAAATAGCTCAACTCCTTGAGTCTCTGCACGTGAAAAGAAACAGTTCGGCTTCTAGCCAAAAATGTCACAAAATAGACAACTTTCGTGTTTCGTGCAAGGCTGTGTCAGTTCCGGCCGGCAGTGAGCTTTTCAAACTTGCTTCTCGAATGCATGGTGGTTTCCGAAGCAAAAAACAAAAGCTTTTCTTTCCCTTTTTTGAAAAATAGGTTTAATAACCTCGTTAAAAGAATTGGTATTAGGAACTTTTTAGCGTCAGTGATGTCTCACACAACGCACAGATTCTTTCTTTTTTCTTTTTGAGAGTGCAACTAGTTGAGCTCAATAAACACTCATTCCTTTTGTCTCGTTTTCTGCTTTTAGATACTGTCTGTACTTTTTAGAGTTGATTTGTCATAATACAAAGAATGGGAAATGATTTAACATCAGATCTTTATATTTTTATTTACTTTGTACAAGGCCAAAACCATGACTAACAAATAACGAGTAAAACATTGAAATTGTAACGCATTGTTAAGACTTCTCAAACATCACTCGATGGAGTTAATTTTTATTTTCCTTAGCATTTTCGTTTTTAGTAAATTCGTCTTCACTTACACATTTTCAATATGTTGCCTGACTAAAGATCTTTTTAGTAAAAAATATACACTTAAAATGCAACAAAATTGAGTTTTTTTTAAATTGAGATTATTTGAAAAACACAACTCGCAGAGACTTCAGACATTTTGCGAAGGTATATAGTTATGAGACAAAACATTTCTACTAGGCAATCAGAGATAAAATACGGATAAAAAATGGGATGCTCACTAATCGAAGTTTGATAAAAGTTTTTTTAAGGTTTGATGTTCTGATATCCAAGTACATCCATGAAGATATCACTTTGAAATATTTGCCATTAGATGAAAACATAACTGTTTATCTTTAACCTTAATTTAGCTTGCAAGCTTCTCTAACATGACATTCGGTTTCGAAAATTGGTGTTTTGTAAAAGGTAGTAAATTTATTTGGACAGTCATATGTCGTAGTCGGCAATTTCACAAATTCGTATACGTGTGCACGAGTTGCACGCAATCAGTTATTTCAGTCTAATGTTTGTTTACATAATACATACACCTGAAATTTCAGTTCTGGAGGTACGTGCATGTATTCCTTTCCTTTTTTGCGATATTTTTTGTTAGTTGAACTTAATTACACAGAAAAAATACGAATATATTTAAAACGATATCCCAGTAAAATCTATTCTACAGCTGTACGTACTGCTTGTTGTGATTCAAAACACATATGTTAACTAAGGTTAATGGTCGCCTAGAGCTTTATTGTCTGTAAGTCTAAGTCTTTGCCAAAGTACGACCGTTTAATTAGTAATTTATTTCAAACCTCCGTACTTTACATCAATAAATATTCTTTTGGCCTTATCAAAAAAAGAATATACAAAAATCCATTAAACAGTTTGCATTTTGTCGTTTTGTCGGTAGACATGTACCTTGGCGTACTAAGTCGATGTCAGTCGAAGCTAATTAATCGATTGATATCAACTAATCGATCACCAATCGATGACTGAAAACGTTGTGATATTCATCGATAGATACATGTATACACTCTTTTTTTTATAAGAACCTTTTTTATAAGAACATGAGGCCAGGCTGAAAATCGCCAAAAATTTAAGAATATGTTAAGAACAGGCTGAAGCTGAGAAAAGGTGAAGAACATTTATTTATGATGATAAACTATTGCAAATAACTGATACAGTGCTGTTATAAATTTGCTTTTCGGTGGGCTTCTTGACTAAAGTCGCAGATAACAATTTTACATCACATGTCTTTTCATTTAGCAAATCGCAGTTCTTACGTACAGTTATATCTCTTGAGACAAACAGGCAAGAAAGTCAGTACCAGCTACTACTACTATACTACACAAATGTACCACATACGGTACATCTTTTATTTATATTGTCTAAAATCAGTAGAGATATTTTAAGAACATTATTAAGAACATTTGAGGCTGATATTCCGAAAATATATAAGAACGTTCAGCCTCAGTCGAAAAATTGGACGTTTTTATAAAATAAAAAGTGCACTTTTTTTAGGAATGAGTATCATGGTAAAACCGTGCAGCCTAGCTTAGGCCAGTTTCAAACGCTGTACATGTGCCACTGAGTCGTACGTGCTAAGCTCACCTGAACTTGGAAAATCCGACTTCAGCACGCCTTCAGCACGGCGTTTGAAACCAACCCGCGCCATAGTCGGGTAGCACGACAAGCTAACATTTAGCTCGAGCTAATTGAGGTTTGTTTCAAATGCCGTCACTACTACGGACTCTTGCTTTGCTCATCTGCCGAACTTATAGAAAATGTGACTTTATTAGCACAGCGTTTAAAATCAACCCGCGCCATAGCTGGGTAGCACGACAAGCTGACCCGTGCTACACGACTTTAGCTCGAAAAAATTGAGGTTTGTTTCAGATGCCGCGCTTAACGCGTGCTAGACTGAGTCGAACTATGACTCGGCACAATAGTAGCATGCATACGTCGTTTGAAACAGCCTAAGGCACGCATGTTTTTTCTATCCTATACTGCAGCTCGGCCAGAAAGGGTGAGGCCAATCTCCTCGGTATTTGTTTATATCTCTAACATTTCTTTATTCTCGAACAATTATTCCTTGCGGCGCCAGCTCAAGCACATGTTTTGGACTCTGAACTCACAGGATTTATTTTTTGCGTGATCGTGTCGAGGTAAAAAAAGAAAGTTTAACTTTAAAATAGCGGTAAACTGTGTTAGCGCGGTTGACTCATACTAAAAGATGGTCAGGAGCGTACATTTCGGAACGGCTCCTTTCACAGACTAATAATAATAATATACTCAAGGAAATATCGAAACAAACAAATAAGAAACTAAATGATGTATCCGAAAGTAAAGTACGAACAAGCTACTTGACAAACAGCTATCCCAGTGAACGCATTTGCGGCGTCTAGTTTCTTCTCTACTCTACCCCACTGACATGCACTCCATTCCACTCCATATAATTACCTCGATCTAGTAATCTAATGCACTCAGCTGTGTGTTACGCTCTCCTTTACCTTCGACTTACCTCAACCCCACTACACTCTATTTTTTGCTTACATCAGCGGTAATATAGCGGCTTCGCTTTCGTTTCCATATATAAACCTAAAAATTGGTTTCTGTTCTGTTTCTCAACTCAGTTTTGATAACTGACAAATATGAGTTTTTAATTGATTTTGAAAACGCCTACACAATTTTCCTTTCCTTCATAAACCAAACAAATTTTGAAAGCTAACAACAGAGAATACAAAAAAATCTTTTCGCCGTCCGACAACACTGCATTCTGTGTAAGAACTACAAGTTCATAAAAATATTGTTTTGCGGGCCGAAGCTAGACACTCTTATATATAGTTATTGGCTCATTTGGGGCTGAAAATATTTTTACGGATGTTCTTAGTTTCTGGAATATCGGTGACGTAGAGTTTCCGTTTCAGTTTTGAGAGAGAGGTGTACCATTAATTCGATCAGAAAGGTTTTGGTAAGTGTGTCAGGTTTTATAAGGGTATCTAAATAGATGTAGCAGGTTGAAATTAAAAGTTTTTATAAAGCAGCAAGGAAATAATTTGAAAATCATGTTGAGAAAAATATAAATGTAATAAAAGCTACGATATGTTGAGGTAAAATAATTTCTAGAACTGTGTGTTGAATTAAAAATTTTGAATAAATTAGTTTGCAAAAAATATATTTCGCTCTCAGCCTCTTGATCTTTACTTTGCAACTTGTTTTTACGAAGTACGTAGAAAGAGAAATAAGACGGAAATGTTGAGTTCAACACGAACTCGATGTCCGGCTCTGTTTATTTCGGCGTTTTGAGACACTGCAAATGACTCCCCCCCCCCTATATTTTAAATAACTTTCATAATCACAGAGTTTATCAAGACTGCATGCTGGCTATTCCTAAATATCTTCGCTCAGAATTCGAATGTACAAACATTGGACCAATTCAATGAAGATACAAGCTCGATTTATACGGGTGCGTGACGTCACGAGTGTGGACAAACCCTTAATTATATTGTTCTTAATTGTGCGGCTTATAAAATAAACACTGTTGAACTGAGAAAAAGTTTAACTGTTCAGCTAAACTGAGCGTAAATTGAACGTAGTTGAATTTTTTCGACGTTAACGAGATAATTATATAGTGCCAGGGATGATGCTTCGATAGTTCTATAACATCATTACAAATAACAAACCTCGCTTTATTTAGTTATCAAAGGTACAACTATAAAGATTTTTAAAACCTTTGCTTTGATAATTAAAAGCGTCTTGATACCCAAAACAAAGAGCTCAGCTTGATACAATTGTTGCTATATGGCAGAAAACAAAGAGAAGGAAGAAGATTCATGAGTGTTATGCTAATTAGATGTTGAAACGAAACAGGAAGCTTACTAGAACTCCCGTTATCAAGTAAACTCAGGTTTTATTCTACTTCATACTTCTCGTTTTTTCCTTCTTTAACGGTTCTGTATTAATTGCTGTTCTTTATAAAAAGTAAAGCTGGTATAGCATAGAACAGCTAAACGCTGGCTACGTTAGTTCTTGTTCAAACATGACATGAACTCAAATTGCGTGTTTGAGACACCAATTTTTAATGGCGCCCAGCAGGCGAACCGATCGATCCGTTTAAGACTTGTTTCGTGACTTTTCCTGACAGTCAATCTCGAGGGATATTGACCGTATAGTTCATTTAATATCAGTTTGAAACGTTAGCGTCCTGCTTGTGGACTCACGCGGAATTAAACAGTTTACATGTAAGATGTGCGACTAAGTGTCAATTAATTACTACTCTAGTCGACCTCTGTTTGCTAAGTTTTCAGAATGTCTTAAATGCTTCGTCTGCAAAAAAATATGACTTTCCTTATTTCGCAACAATTCTTAGTTTCCTGCACCAAACGGAAGTAGAGAAATATGCACTTAATTGGTTTGGAATATAACGTTAACGGTCTGCAATTGTACAAGATTGGTTATAGCAAAACAATATCGTTTATCCTCAAATACAAATAAAGTCAAAGAGAATGCTAGCTATAACGATCAGTTCAGACCCTCGGCTGTACTGGGTATAGCAAAAAATAATCCAAATTTATCATTCTCAAAAATGGATGGTAGGTATTTTTTAGGGGTTAAAATTGTCAGTCCAGTATTTTTTAAAGGTTAAATCCTCTGTTAAACCAAGAACCTGGTATTTTTTAGGGTTGAAAATCCCCAAGCTATTGGACTACTTGCAGTCCCGTGTTTTAGCAAACGTGCGTAATGATAAGAAGTTAAGACAAAAATAAGTCCTTTGGCGAAGGTCCTATTACGCTCGCGCTCTACTGCGTATCACGTTCGGCGCAACACGAGGGGACTTAGCGCCGACCAGTTAGCTATCCCAGGGAAAAATTTCAGCTTTCAGTTTGTGCTTTTTAGCTGGTAATTTTAAAACTGAGAGGTATTTTTTAGGGTGGAAAATTTAATTTTATCCCTTGCTATTTTTTAGGGTATTTTGGCGACTTTTCCGACGGTCATCCCAACCCTTTTAATCACTAAGTAGCCCCCCTC
>JAOBRD020951938.1:0-12215 GCA_027575215.2 Hydrozoanthus sils
AATTCACGTTTTCCTTTATCATTTGCAAACAAAAGAACTTACAACAAAAGGTCACCGCGTGCTTCGACAAAAGATTTTTAAAACAATACGTTTTGCAACGTGACAGAAGAAAGAAAGAAAGAAAGAAAGAAAGAAAGAAAGAAAGAAAGAAAGAAAGAAAGAAAGAAAGAAGAAAGAAAGAGGATTTGCTTGGTTTTGGCTGCAGCATTTCTCAGTTAGACACCGCCGCCTGGTTAGCCCAGTTGGTAAGGCGCCAGTCTTTTGTGCTGGAGGCCTGGGTTCGATTCCCAGTGCCGGACCTTCACTCGGGGTCTTAAAATAACTGAGAAGAGAGTGCTGCCTTTGCCCTAACATCTGCAAACGGTTAGACTTTCGTATCTTTTCGGATAAGGACGTTAAACCGTAGGCCCAGTCTCTCGATCTCCTATCGGGGGAATTAGAAGAATCCACAACACCTGTCGACAAAGAGTAGGGTGATCCCGGTGTTGTGTTCTGTCTCTTCTACTAACTAAGGGCAACTCTTGTGAATAAAGTTGTGAGCCATGTATAGCGGACCATCTAAGACCCTCAATACCAAAGACAACTGTAAACTTTGTTAAACGCCTTTGATCATATACATATGGAAAAAACACTATATAAATGCTAAACATTATTATTGAGGTGCTGTTTTACAAAAAAAATATTCTTCTAGAATTCATGTTCGCTTTTCAAGGTTACCTGCATTTCCGCAGAGTTCGTAATTCTACTTTCACCACTCGATCTGTTGGATATTAGGAAGTATGCCTCCTAGCTGTCACAAAGGATATCCTATACCTCCTGTTACGAACGATACACACTTATTGGTTAACTTCAAACAGAAGTTAAGACAACTAACCAGTTGACCCGTATCCTGTATAAAAACTGCTTTATACAAAGTTCTTTAGTACAAATTTCGACGATGCTAACCACCAAGTTAGGAAAGTTAAATAGACACAGAAGCCTTAAACAACTGAAACGGAAATAGCTGCTTTTTTGTTTATCAAGACTGTGTCGAATTTCTTCTTTCCTGGTTTTGCTCGAGCTGGTTGGTAACACGATGTAAAAGTTTTGCAACTTGGTGTTGTATATATAGAATGAAGGAAACCGCTTCTCAAGTTTGAGTGATCAGAAAATCGGGGAATCTCCAGCGGCGAATAGACAAGAACTTACTGTAGCTCAGAATTGGAATCGAACCCGCAACCCTCTGATTACCAGTCAGATGCTCTACCCACTGAGCTACAGAGACTCGCATGAGGAGCCGAGTCACCGGGTAAGGTCTTGTCTATTCCCGCTGGACACACGTCTTGCATCTGCTAGCTCGATATGCCCAATAGCCAATGCTATATGATATTATCAAATGATCAATGTAGAAGTTTTGCAACTTGGTGTTGTATATATAGAATGAAGGAGACCGCTTCTCAAGTTTGAGTGATCAGAAAATCGGGGAATCTCCAGCGGGGAATAGACAAGAACTTACCCTGTGAATCGGCTCCCCATGTGAGTCTCTGTAGCTCAGTGGGTAGAACATCTGACCGGTAATCAGAGGGCTGCGGGTTCGATTCCCGTCAGTGACTCAAAATTGTTTTCTGATCACTCAAGTTTGAGGAGCAGTTTCCTTCATTCTATATACGTATTGAGTTCCTTCATTTTAAATTGAAAGTCCTGTAGCATCAAAAAATCGCAGTGACTAACAATTGCAAATGGAATTCAGTTATGACTGCACCGCACCAAAGATTCTTTTTGGTCAGTAATTATAGAACCGTTGCATGAAGCAAACAAGAAAGAAAATATCTAAACGGAGGCGAGCATCGGATAAGCTTCTTTCTGACACAATCTGTTTGCTACCACGAGATATCTTCTGTAAACTTTGATCTCCGCCAGACTGCATGTTATAATTGAGAGGGATTGTTTCCATAGATATTTCTCTGCAAGATAGAGCTGAGCATATGCCTAGACATCCGAACTTTTATGCTAGCTATAGGAATGTATATATCGGCGGCGCAGTGGCCGAGCGGTTAGCGTGTTCGGCTCGTAATCCTAAGATCGCGAGTTCGAGCCCCGGCTAGACCACTGTGTCGTGTCCTTGAACAAGACACTTTACCAGACTCAGCTGTATAAATGAGTACCAGTTCTGCTGGGAGCTAACCTGCGATAGATTAGTGTCCTGTTCAGGGAGAGTCAAAACTCTCATCCAGCTTAACACTACGGAAACCGGAGATAAGCGCCGGCCTAACGGGTCGTAGGCTCGAGAAAGGATTATAAGAATTTATATAGTGGGTTAACTTGTAGACCAAGGAGATTATAGCTAGGCTACCGAAGAAGAGCCTGGAGATGAGGAATTGAAAACAGGATGTTAAGAACGGCTGTTATACAGACTTTAAAATAAAAGAGCAAGCTCCCCACGATGAATAGCAAGCAAACCGCAGAAAGTGTTTAGTACCATCATCAACAAATATTCGAAGCCTCTGATGATTTCTTGGGTTGCTTCTGGAACTGTTATTCAAAACCAAAAACATGTTGAGTACCCCTTAGTTTCATGTGATAAGTAAAAGTAATAATTATTACAAGTAAGCAACTGGTCGCTAAAAGTCTTTTCAAACAATAAACGGTTTTCCCGGGGGCTGCTAACAGCCTCTGGTTTTCACAAGCTTAAACAATTTGATGACTGTTTTACACATCTTAAACGTTTGTGTACAGAGCCACATTTGAATGACAATGATTAAAGACATTTGACTGATAGGATTTTTATTAGACAGCTGGTAATACTCTCACGGGAACGGCAAAAAAAAAGGAAATGGAAAACATTTTAGATGTCTGTGTAATATACTGAATCGCTTCTTATGAAACTTCGTTCTCAAATACTCGTCCGAGTCATCTCAATCCTCTCTTCAGACTCTTAAACGACTGAGACGACTGGGACGATTTTCGGTTCACAAATAATCGTCCCGGTTGTGTCAAAGTGGTAATTAAAGAATGTGTCATGAATCCCCGCTTTCAACTTCCATGTTTGCAACTGTCGATTGAAGGAGATATTTATGCCTCCTTAGCCGATTTGGGTTATTGAAAGAAGGCAGGAACAGCGTCCTGGTCGTTCTAATCGCTTAATTATGAGTGGTTCTCAATTGATCGTTTCAAAATCTTCCCGATCGTTTGAGTCGTCCGGATAGAACTTGATTAGTTCTATCAAACGACCGTGTTTGTCTCTGTCGTCTCCCAAAAAATTGGTTGATTCTCGGCGGATCGACTGGTGCATTGTGCAATGACAAAAGGTCTTCCATTACCAACAAATTTTTTAAAAAAGAAAATATTGCTGCAATTGCTTCTTCGGTTCTCTTCGTTGCTTCAGACGATACATCAAAGCTCTTGGTCTGTCTGTGTTGTTGTAACTGTTATCATACCGCCAACATGATTCAAGTTGCGAAGGTTCGGAAAATGTTGGTAATCGTGCCTCAGATAAAAGAAATAACCAACAAAAAAAGTGCAGCAAGTGCGCTATTGTCTATTTATTAGGTAATCCCAATCCTTAAAACAATACAAGCAATATCAACTCCCGGTACAAAAAGGCGATATCTCTCAATGAAAATGGCATTCAGTCAGAAGAACAGTTTGGTTTAGTGGGCGGGGTGCCAGTTCTCCTCGGGTTCAAATTCTGTTCTTAATACTACTGACCGGATTCGGCATCACGCTTGAAATATCCAACTACATGAAGTGCCTTTAACCAATTAGAGTTCCTATTTGCCGTATTTATTCAAATTAAGTGCCCCCTTTAAAAAAGCGCCTGCGCCCCCTAAAAGTAAAAAAAAATTAAGTAAGCGCCCTGGGCGCTTATTCGAACTAATACGGTAACTGCGTTTGTGATTGTGCGTGTTTTTGGTGTATGTTCCTATTAAACTTCAGAGAAATTAGCTGATTAGAAGTAATCTAAAATTCGAAGAGAAATAAATAACTGAAGTCGATAACCATTCACAAGTTTTGGCTATCATTTTCCAGCTTGTCATGTCTTAACAAATTCAGTTCAATTTCCACCTGACGAGCATGTTTCGCTTAATAGGGGTTTTCCTTTTCTATAAGGCCAGCCTAAAAGAATAGAGAGAGGCTCAAAGCTCGTTAAGCTCTACACTCTTCGTTCAACAGGGGTTTTCGTCTTCTTCAAGTCCAGCGTTAAAGATAAGAGAGAAGCTCGAAGCTCGTTAAGGCTGGAGTAAACCCAAACTTTGTTGGATAGTGAGGAAGTTGAAAAAGATATTTAAATGAGAAGAAATTTGAGTGAAATCAGCAAATCATATTCCTCTTGGCAAGGAACTAGTACAGTTTAGTTTGAGAACGGTTTGGCGAATTTTCATCAAATATTAACTTCGAAATTAATTTTCAAACTTCCCAAAAAATTACCAAATTTAAAAACTCTTTAAAACTGCCAATCTTCAAAAAAAAAAATACAACTCAAAATTCATCCAAAAATTCTTAAAATATTCTCTCCTTCATTCCATCTGTGTTTTAAGCCTAGGGATTTTGTAGATTCAAACCATGCATGGACGAGGATATCGGAAGAAACATGAAGAAAAGTGGCCACGAAGCGCGCTTTGGATTTACTCCCGCCTTAAGCTCTACACTCTTTTTTTTATAAGAACGTCGAATTTTTAAACTGAGGCTGAACCTTCTTAAATATTTTCGGGAAAGCAGCCTCAAATGCTCTTAAATATGTTCTTAAAATATGTTCACTAATTTTAGACAAATAATACATGTTAGATCTGTGTTACATTTGTGTAGTAGCTGGTACTGACTTTCTTGCTAGTTTGTCTCAAGAGATATACCTGTAATAACTGCAATTTGGTAAATGTAAAAACATATGATGTAAAATTGTTATCTGCGAACAACCAATTTTTTTGATAACACTGTGTGATTTGTTTACAATTGGTTATCATCATAAATAAATGTTCTTCACCTTTTCTAAGCCTCAGCATGTTCTACCACAGATGCCTGTATATATTTAAGTGCTTGAACGGCTTATGCTACTTAGACCTAAATCTAAAGTGCTACCAAGAAACTCATAAGTACAACACAAGAAACAAAAGTAAACTACGTTTGCCGGCAATAAGGCGTTACTGGGGGAGACAGAAACTAGCGTTTGACGCTGTCCAAGACTAGAACTCATTAAGCAAAGGCATTAGATCATCCAAAACTTTGAACGATTTTAACAACAAATTTTTCAGTGAATATTGATACTGAAACTTGATTTTTAAATAGATAATTATTTATGAAATTCTTAAAAGATAGATGTTTTAGAGTTTTAACTATTTGTAATTTTTATTTTAATCAGGGCCTTTCTGAATATCACTCACGTGAGAACCCCCAGCATAAATATGGTTATAAATAAATAAATTAATTAATTAACATGTTCTTAAATGTTTGGCAATTTTCAGCCTCATGTTCTTATAAAAAAAGGTTCTTACAAAAACAAAAAAGTGTAACATAATGTACGTAACTAAACCAATCGGCGTGCGTCCCACCTGCTCTACAACTTATCGTACGTTCAAAATTACACGTCGTTATATATACAGTCGTTTCGCAAATATTAGTTAACGGCTCTAAAAAGCGAGAAACTGATTGCAATCAATACTTAATTTTATTGCCACCTCTCGGTTACCAATAAAACACAGTAAGTAAGACGATCATTCACTGTATAAATAAAAAGACACTGTTCCCAAATCGTGAATTTAAAATCAGATACACTTCCTCTTAGTTACTCCAATAAAAAAGGCTCTCAAAATTGATAATTAATGCATATAAGCATCACCGACTTTCATTAAATGTTGACCGGCAAAAACAAGGATATCTTTACAAAACATTTCCAAAAACAACAGCAGTTTTAGGCCCCATTTCAATTTTTTATATTTAAACATGCTGTTGAACTGACAACATCCATAGACGAATTAAATAGTTGTTTTGCAGTAGTAAAGAAGTAAAAACAAATACTCCCCGGACAACAGGAAAAAAAATTTGCATTGGCGAAGGTTAGTGAGGAAACGTTAAGTGCAGATAATGGTTTTCCTACTCAGCAGTGTCTATTCATCAACATATACGCTATTTGTTATAAGAAAAACTTTATCAGAACGAGGCTCAAAATTTTACTAAGCTTCGATGTTTAACGGAACAATACAGAATGAATAAGAAATGCTTTGCAGTTAATAATAACTGGAAATTGTCTCGGAAACCGCGGGGATGAACTGCAAGTTCGATCAAATTCGTTTTCTTATTCATATATGTACATATACTATCGCATTACCTAATAGGCTTAGTTTTTCTTCGATATAAACACAGGGAAATAAGAACAATTCGAGGCTCTTTAATTGGCCAAAATTTACAAAAAATGAGCCTCGGTCAAATTTAATGGTTCTTATTAAAAAAAGCAAGTAATATCTGAGCCACAGCGGTGTTGTTTCGAAGATTTGTGTTTTTGCACCTGCTTGTTGTAGTTTCCAGCCAAAAAGCAATCTTGTTCGTTATGGGCTCGGGTTTGTGCTTCTTATTTTACAAGAATTTTGAATTGTTTAAAACCGATTTTGTTTGCTTCCGTAGAATTAGTGATGGCTGTTCAATATTTCGATTTTGCGTTTTTCGTATTCTTGGCAGTGGCGTCAAAGTACTTAATTTAAACCTTAAGGCTAATGACAATTGCAAACTCTTATCCCACATTAGCATATTTGAAGGCAACAATATGTTGTACAAAGTCTATAATAATCCGGAATAGATGTCCACACAGAGCTTAGAGTTGTAAGTAGTAGTCAAAAAAGGTTTTATTTTCTTCATCGATCGTTTATCAAATTTTAAACATTATCTTTGATTCAAACACAAATATATATGCAATTTATATTGATGTTACCCGCGGTCCTTGTGTTTCACATGCTTTGAAATTGAAAAAGGGTTTCGTTTGTTTTCACAGTAAGTGAGGCGGTACAACAGTCAACAAGAAACGCGATGTTAAACGACACCAAGCCTTGCGTTGCACAATTGGAAGGCTTTAAAAAGATCGTATTTTCACTCTTAAGCGCTTTGAGCTGTTTTCTAACAATCTCAGGAAATGGAATGGTTTTAGCTGCAATTTACAATACTCGTTCTTTACGGACGATCTCAAATTTGTTCCTCTGCTCACTGGCCGTTGCTGACGTTCTTGTTGGTTTGTTGCTCAATCCATTGTACATCGCCATCGTTATACTCCAGGTCTGGGCGGTGGATGGTCATCCTCTCTATCGAGCAGAAAACTATCTGTGGATGCAATCTCTCACAGTGACAACATTCAGTCTTGCAGCGATAAGCGTTGACCGATATATTGCTGTAACTAAAGTGTTTCGCTATCAGGAAATCATGACAAAAAGAAGATGTGTTGCTTTAATATGTTCGGTTTGGTTATTCTCTTTAATCTTTGCAATACCAGCTCTTGTGGTAGTTGGGCCTGAAAGCGCCTCGAAAACATGGATTGCATGTAAATGCACAACGGTAGGAATACCACTTGGTGTAATGTCTTATTGTTATTACCATATCTTCTGTGAGGCATGTGCTCAGTCTAAAAAAATAACCTTAGTTCAAGTTGAAAAAGACTCAAACAAAATTAAAGAAATATTGAAAAACAGGAAAACTTCTATAACTGTTGCAATCATCATTGGCTTGTTCGTTGTCCTTTTTACTCCCAGCTTTGTGTTCAGCATTGTCGAATTTTTAACAACTGACAAGTGTAGAAACCGCTACGTCTATCGCAAGTGGATTTGGGCAATATGGTTGAGTTTCACTTCAGCAACGTTCAATCCGTGGGTGTATGGAATTCGTTCTAGGGAATTCAAAGAAGCCTGCAGTGAGTTGTGTTGTCAGCTCGTTAGTTGGTCGTGCAGTAAAACACTAAATCGAAGGAGATGAATTGCATTCATAATTATTTCAAATCCTCAAAGGCTTTTGAAACCTAGTCTATAGTAAACGAATTTCAATTAACATCTCCCTTTTGTTTGAGTTTTCTTCTTCTTATATAAGGAGAAATGTAGAATCATTTTTACGTTCAGCTTGCCAAGTTGGCTCCTTATTTTCTGTTTTTAGACAAGCTTTTGGCAAATGCTTCCTACAACGTCGCCTTAAGCTTTTTGCACAAGAAGGTTTGTCAGAAGATAGGAGGGGACAAGAGATGTGATTGGGGATTATATCTTTTTTATCCCTTGATATGGGGTGTGAAAAAAACCCCGAAAAAACAAAGAAAGCAGCTAGTAGCCAATGAGAAAGAAGTTATAAGCTGACTTTTAATTTGATAAGAACGATTAATATTTGGGCCGAGACTGAGTTGTTTTTAAAAATATTTTGAGGGTAAATCAGCCTTAAATTCTTTTAAAATGTTTCAATAAACATAACTGTTAGTATTGGTTTTGCAGGACTTTGTTATTTTCCATTCGTACAAACCAACTGTAAACACAGACATTCTTACGAATTGGCCGCTGCAATGGTGGGCAATAACAAAGATATACAGTGGTAATAAATAAGAAAGATTTAAAACAAACTCTTGCATGCACAAAATTTAAAAGGCGACGTAATAGTGGTTAGAGCGAGTATGAACTTTTATAAAATCTTAGGTGTCGATGATGATTGTGACCTTAAATGGAATATTCATGTGGAATATTTTTACAAGAAAGAAAGTAAAAGGTGCTTACTCCGTTATTAAAGAGCTAAAGAGAGCAGCCGTGGATGAAACGTCTATTTTAAGGGTCTATATAACCACTACAAGACCTTTACTAGAAATCAAGGAATATGCCATCCCAGTATGGCAAGCAATAGCCGGTTACCTTTCAGATAAAATAGGATCTTCCAAAGAACGAGTTTTCGAGGGCTTTGTTCATAGTTTTCCCTTATTTAGTTAGCTATAATAGCGCGATTTTAGCAGCTGGGCCCGGTTCCTCAAAATCCGATAAGTGCTAACCCTGGGTTAATTTTTTAATCCATGTTCCTGTTTTGTACCTTCTGGAGCTTGCTTTGGGCTGAAATTTTTGGGTTGACCTCTTTGTTTTATTGGTAAATATGATCAATATTCTGTAAGCACAGCAAAGCTTTACTTATGAATGAATTGTTCCTTGAATTTTGTCTTAATCCGGGGTTAAGTTAATCGGGGATTAAAGAAACCGGACCCTGGTCTATGAGACTCTCAAACATAAGAGGAGCTGGCTTTATGAAAAACTATAAGACGAGAATAAAGACCAATAGTAGCTAGTATCAGTAAGTCATGTCCATATTCCCTGACAGCAGAGAAAAGAGAGATCCGCTTCTTCAGGCTGGGACAGGAGGAACAGTAATTTGAAAAAAGCGGAGGAGATTTTCATGTTCAGAAATTTCTCTAAATAAGACGCATTGATTTTTATTATTACAGTATATAAAGAGTAGTGTTTATTTTTTTATGCTTGTAAGTAACTCGTTAAATTAGTTTATAGCCAACTACAAAAGAGTTTTAAATAAACGATTATTATGGCGTTGCCGTGACTATAAATAAACATAAGAAAAGAATAAAAAAAAACTGAAATTTAATTTTTGGAAGAGCTTGATGAGATAAATGTAGGAAACCACGACGCAAGTTAAAATGGTTTCCAATATATCGAAACCCCGGACGGAACCATTTTATAATCCTTTTATAAAATAATTTCGATAATACGCGCGCTCTGATTAGTCAAGGACCATTTTCTAAATCTGGATGGAAACCGTGAATGACGTCATCAGTTGTTATTATTTTATAAAAGCTTTAGAAGATATTTTCCGTGTTTCCATACTCTGTTGGAAACACTTGGGATTGTTGGGAGAAAACTCAAAAATATTTTGAATCACTCGCTTTCAGCTCGTGATCCAAACCTTTTGTCGTGTTCTCTACACAATCCCGCGTTTTCAACAGAGTATGGAAACATTGAAAATATCTCTGGAGCTTAGTTATAAAATATTCAACGAGGTACAACAAGGGCGGATGTTAACCGTGTCTTTGCATATAGTCTCATGTAAAACGGCTTTTGACCAATTAGAGCTTGTGTACTGTTAAGTTTATTTTATAAACGCACAGCGTGGAATTTAAGTTTTTACATGCACGACAAAGCTTTTTAAAATTTCTTTCTTCAGTAATAATAGTGATGTGACCTTAACAAACATTCGGTGGTAAAACCCCAATAAGTTGAACAAACGAGAATATTCAGTAGTCATAAAGTAAAAAAGGAGTCCGCATTTAGCCATACTGCACTAAGTAACATCGTATTCATTTTAGCAATGGACAGCATTTTGAAAACATGTCTAGGGTGTACCACGACATGTGATAAAAAAAAATGTCATCTCAATTCTTGTATTTTATATTTTATCACACTGTTATCTAAAGTGGCAAGTTATGTGTAAAAGTTATTTTAATATCTTTAAAACATAGCTTTAAATTAACAACTTCTTAACATTCAAATTGTTCTTAAATTGTTCTTATTTTTATTATTTTGAAATCGAAGAAAAACAGTGTTGCAATACATGTTTATATACATTTTCTCCGAGACAATTTTTAGTCATTATTAACTGCGAAGCATTTCTTATTCAATTTATATTGTTCAGTCAAAGATCGAAGCTCAGCGAACTATAAAAAACACTAAGCTATCAAGCCCGAGCCTCAGCTTTTTCTTAAAATGTTCCTAAATTTTCGCCAATGTAAGCCTCGTTGTTCTTATATAGTTGTTCTTATAAAAAATGGTGAATGACATCATTTTTGAGCGTGCGAGATCCCAGAAGGGCTGAAATTAAAAGACGTTAAATCTGTTATTCGATCCGATACTAATAATCATTTTAAAACGTGCAAGACTTGTGGAATATAGTAAGAAAGAGATTATATAACCTCCCGAGACCTTTAATTTGTAATAGGGGTTGGCCAATATCATGACAAAAAAAATAATAAACTGGAAACCAAAGCGGCTTTGCATTCTCAGTTTCCGAACAATTTCATTTAAATCTAAGGACTACCTTTTTACGATCTCAAAAAATTTCTCAGGCAATCGCTGCTGTTTTTTCATGTTCCTAAAACAGATCGATGAAATTTCATTACTTCTTTTGGTTAGTGAGTAAAAATACTAAGTTTATTCAAGAATTCAACAGATAATGTTTAATTTTTATGGTTTGTTTTTTGTTGTTGCAACGAAAAAAAATTATTTGGCGATACAACAGCTGCATTCTAGCCACAAGTAAACAACACTAATACTATTGATAAAAATAAAAAATGAAAGAATCTCAAAGGTCAAATATAACATGCATTATAAATAATTTAGCTCTCCTGTCACGCTTTTACAAAAAATTTTATCATGTTATTAGAGTACACTTGTTTGGGGGGTACATATTGTCGGATACATTTAATAAGAACCAAAAAAAACTGAAAAACCCCTAAAAACAAAGGCTTTAGAACAACAAAGAGTAGATTTGTATGAAAATAAAGGTTAAGATATCCCATTAGGGAAAAATAAAACACGCGCTTTTCGGGTGGCCTGTCAAAAAAAGGTGTGATTTGCAATAACGTTGTATGAAAAGCTGTCTCTTTCCCAGAAACACAGTCCACCAAATTTAGAATTGCAATAAAAGCTACAGGCTATTTCGTCTCAACAGCCATTCTCTTTTGATTGTTTTTAACATTGCATTGCAAAGTGCTGTTTGGCTTTTACAGTTGAATATGGCAACTTTTAACTGCTTTTCACAGTCAGTGGCTTTCTACTCGCACCAACGCATTACCATAATTTCTTTGATCATAAAAACACTCAGGTTAGGAAAAAGTGCTGTCTGTCTTCGAAGGTAAAACGAACCGCGCAAAATTGGCAAAACAATTGTTGACTATGTGAAACAAAACAGGTAAAATATAGTTACCTCGTTGTCAGCGCTATTACAACAAAATTCTCCATAGCCAGATGGGAACTCAGATCACATCAAATACTAAGTCAAGAACGAATACTTTTTGTCTTTGAAGGTAAAATACAGAGTAAGTGAAACAAAATTAGGCAACTGTCGGCTACAAAGAAGACGTTCAAATGGATAGTAACCTTACCACGGACTGTACGGCAAACCTTGGAGGCTATGAGAAGGTCTTGTTTGTAATCTTAAATTCAATCAGTTGTTTTCTTACAACTTCGGGAAATGGAATAGTCCTAGCTGCCTTTTATAATTTCCGCTCTTTACGGACA
>JAOBRD020952047.1:0-12214 GCA_027575215.2 Hydrozoanthus sils
TCATTTAAACTACAATGAAATTAAATGGCTAAATCACAAAAAGCAATGCCGTACCTAAGCGCTAGCATTTTGCAAAGCCTGCTCAAACCTGCTGTCCATTAAACAACTTTGCGAGTGCAGCAATGTCCTTTCTGTGGCACTTTGGTGATAGCATGTCCCACTCAACTCGAGTTAAATATTGCGTGTGCAGTTGTTATTTTCTATTCGTTCAAAACAACCGGATGCACAAATACAATTTTTTTGAATTGGCCGCTACCATGTCCCTGGCTTGCAAAAAGAAATATGGTAATAATGAATAAATAGGAAAGATTCAAACTTTAACAATTCACAGCATTAAAGGCGGTGTTGCAAAGATGAACATTAGCTTCATGAGAAAAGAAATTGTTTTCATCTTGTGCAGTATCTAAAACAAAAGTTCTTCGCCTTTTGTCAGCCTCAGTATTTTCTTAGAAAGTTCTTAAATTTGAGGCATTTTTAGCTTCATGTTCTTATAAAATTAAGCCTTAGAAAATATTTTCCGTGTTCCATACCCGCTGGAAACACGCGGGGTTGTTGCGAGAACGCGAAAAAAGCGTTGGATTACGAGCTGAAAGCGAGTGATTCAAAATCTTTTCGATTGTTCTCCCAACAATCTCATGTGTTTCCGTCAGAGTATAAAAAATATCTTCTATATCAACTGATGACGTCATTCACGATTTCTATCCAGATTTAGAAAATGGTCCTTTGCTAGTCAGAGCGCGTGTTTTACTAAGTTTATATTATTAAGGTTCTTGTAAGAAAGAGTGTAGTTTAGTTTGTAATACGGGTTCTTTAATTAACTTCTGATACGTGTTTACAAGAGAACATGTGTCCAACTTACCCCATTCTTTTACCCACGTTGCTTAACAACCAGGAATTTCCCTTTGTTGAAGAGAAGGCCGTGTTAAGCATGGGTCATGTAACAAATTTATGGTATGGCTAGAGACATCGCCCGGGGGCTATCGAAATCATCTCTTACTATCTCTTTGGCAAAACACGAGCGTAATCTTATATCGAACGACTGCAGTATAGAAAAGGCAGAATGGAAGATCTTATCGTGCATTTTTGGAAATACAGATTTGTGACAGTCATCAACTTGTTTTTTTCTTCATAGCGAACCGTTCTCTGCAAAATGAACTCTGTTCGATTCCCTTTTGCAATCAAACATTTTCTTGAAAATGCTTTTATCAATAATCTTCGTTTTTCAACCAAATATGGTAACATTAATAGCCAAACTATGAGTTTCGATTGAGTTCACACTCCGATGTAAGCCTCCCTTAGGCGCAAAACCTTTCTAGTATAGTATATTGATCAGGGCCTGGTTGTACGAAGCTTGGATAAGCTATCCGCCGGATAAGTGCTTTCTATTTTCGGCAATAAAACTTTGATAGAAGTTGTTCGATACCATTTAAACCATTATTTTAGGCGCCTTCTGCTCACTTTACATCTAGGGATAGAGAAATCAACAAAGAGTAAAACAATATTTGATTTTTTAGTGATACCAATTAGCTTTTATCGATATCCAGCGGATAGTTTATCCATGCTTCCTACAACCGGACCCAGTCGTTTACGCGCTTCATTCGTCTGAGAGAGAATTAAATTAAAAAGTCTGTGAACTAATGTTTTTAGAATTGTATATTGTAGACAATAAACTTGTCTCAGTTAATTTTTATTGAAAGGTCAATGATTTTTTTTTTCGTAAACATAGTTTATCTTCTTTTTTGATAATTTGTAAACAAATGTTATTCATACTGAATGCCGTACAGGAATTGAGATGCAGTGTTGAGCTATTTTGATTATTGATACACAAAACCTAGAAGATGAAAATACATCATACGCTAGACGGTTCATGCATACGCGTCAAAGTAAAATCTATCGACATCGTTTAATACTTATTTGCCATGCATGCGAGATTTTGAATGTAACATACAAATGCTGGATTCTTGTTGGAGAGTAAGAAAATCACAAGCAGCTACGAATGAAAAACAGAATGCAAAAAGTTAACAAAATATTGCAGGGGCGGAAACAGGGGGGGGGGATTAGGTGGGTTTCCACCCCCCTTTTTTTACACTACCGAAAAAAACCCAAAAATATATGATTTATCAAATGTATGTCACTGAGCGTCAACGAAACAAGAAAATTGTTCGAAAGTTTACAGATTTTACAGCCCGCGAAATCTTGTTATTGATCCGCAAATAATATGTGCAAAACGCTGTGGGTTGAGAGGCACTCAACACTCTAAACCATATTCGGATTGTACAAGTTTATTATCTTCACAATGAATGAAATCTGCGAGCCGCGGTCGAATGACGATCGCTTCGCTATCCGAATGATGAGGAAAGGAGCTTAAACACTAAAATTAAGACTCTGGCAAATGGACTAGGATATGCTATGAAGAACTTTAGACACATCTTGAACTTTGTCTGTGCGAAGGTAATGTTACAGCCCACATAAGCCCAGTTGACCCTCCTTTTCAAGGTCGCCTTGTAGATGTATATTAAGGCTTCAGAAAGATTGAAGATGCTGTCACCTTATCCAAATTGGCGTTCGTGCTGGATTCGACGTGAATATCCACCCCCCTTTTTGAAATCCTGTATCCAGCCATGTATTGCTGAAAATAGTTACTGCTTTTAGAAGTTTATTACATACCCACGACCTGCTAACAAAATGACAAGTATATATGAGTTACTTGTATAACAATTGGCATTGCATTCGCTATTTCATGTATGTTCTAAAACTACTTTGAAAGATTTTATTTGAACAAGTCTCATTCTGTTGGTGCGTTTAGTTCAGATGCATGGTAGAATAAGTCTCCAAAAGTTACAGACAGGACAAGCTTTTTCACGAATAACTAGAGCGAGTTTAATAGACAGGATAGCGCTTAACAATAGTCCCTGTTATATAAGTGAAGAATTTTGCTTTTTATTTTCATTATTTCTTTTATCTTTGTTTGATGAATTCTCGTTCTCTCTTTTCCAAATGTCTTGTATAATGACGGTCTTATCATAACATGTTGATAACTGTCCGCGATCCGGTCATCTGATAGGTTAATATATAATAAGTGTGAATGGGTACTAGATAATTCAAATAATACCTATTCTTTTATCTTGCTCATATAACTTTTCGCAATGCCTTCGAAAAGTCTAGAAAATTATCAAATATTCTAGGGAGTTAAGCGCAGGCGAATTAATCCTGAAATTCAGTTTAACATGTTGAGTCAAACATCCGGAAAAGGCCTGCTAAGTCGCCGCGATTTAGAGCAACTTATTACGACTTAAGGCGAATTAAGGTGATTTAAGGCGACTTAAGGCGATTTAAGAAAAAAATTGGGTGAAAAATGACTGCGATAATGCAATTTAAGGCGACTTAAGGACCCGGAAGAGGCCTCGGAAACATGTTTTGAGCGATGCACCGAAATGTTTGACAAGAATGAAGATCGAATTTGAAACATTGACAAGAAGCCTGGGCTTTCAAAATTTCGCTAAAAGCCTAGATTCGTCAGGTCATATGAAAATCTACAACCGATTTGTTATTGACGATCGAGTCTCCGTTTAACCAGGGAGGTTTAGTGTTTTTGAGCTGCAGAGAGAATAAAACAGGGCCAGGTGAATTTTCAGAATTGTCGCGAACCAGGGTTTCACTAGATCTGTTTTATAGGAGGTATATTAAATTGCCAACGTGTATGATCCGTTTTGAACAACGAAAATGGCGAGGAAATACGAGAAATATCATGGACCCAGTCAAAGCGTAAGATTGTTACATTTCGCTTACAGGTTTTGAACTCATTGTTACGAGCTTCGACAAACCAAGTCGACTGCGCATGCTTGCAGAATCATTTCGTAGCTTGCCTAATGTTAATTTTGCGCGCGTAGCAACGCATTTACAAAACGTAACAACACTGCGCTACAGTAATGCTCTTGCTCCGGTACTTCACTTAGTCGGCGGTGCAGTGGCCGAGGACGCCGAGCGGTTAGTGTAATCGACTTGTAATCATAGGGCCACGAGTTCGAGCCCCTGTCAGACGACTGTGTTGTGTCCTTTAGCAAGACATTTTACCCGACTTGTCCCAGTCGACTTAGCTGTATAAATGAGTACCAGTTCCGCTGTGGGCTAACCTGCGATAGATTAGTGTTATGTCCAGGGGGACTCAAAGACACTCATCTGACTTAGCACTTTTCAGAAACTGGAGATAAGCGCTGGCCTAATGAGGCGCTTGGCTTGAGAAAGGACTTAGCTTAGCTTCACTTAACTACTGAACTGAAAATGGGCGTAAAGATATTTCACACGCCGCCGACAGTTACAACTGGGCGTACATCAGTACTGGAGTATTGCTACATCATAACAGATGCAATACCAGCATTATGACATCATGTCATGCATTACACCTATTTCGCTTTATGATTTTACGTCCGAAAACATTGTTCAACTGCGTTTTTTTTTTAATTTTTATGTTTACATTCTGGTTTTATCTCAATTGCTTATTTTTGAAACGTTCCAATTGACAAATCATTCGTGAAAAGCAAGTTTTGCAGAGGCTTGATGTTCCTAGCTATTTTTCCTCAGTTTCAAACTTGTGCTCTTATTTTGTTTTATTGTACGCTTTTTTCAAGCTCATAGAAAACCTGTCTGTGTATGTTTACAAAATCAGTACCAGAAGTTTACTGTTAAAGATGAAGAAAATTTTCAAAATTTGCTATCTTTCAATAATTGTTTTTTAAATTGTTCTTCCTATTTGAAATATATGCTATCATGTGATTGAGTTTTTCCAAAACTCATTCCTAATCAAGTCCGTCCGCTTATAACAAGGTGTTCAACACTAACGAGCTTTTCGCAGGCTGTCAAAAATTTTCTCCGGCTTGTCTTCCACTTGACCTATGCCACAATCAGTGTCTTATCTTGTCATACATCAGTTTTAATAGTATTCCCTATCAGTCCATGTCTCTCTTGGGAGCCATATTGTATATTTCAACAAACGTTCCAGTATTTAGAAACATTTGTCCCTTGTAAATTGTCGCTTTTTACTCTGTCAAAACTATTTAAATGAATCAATTTGCAAGTTGGAGGGAGAATCTTCGTGTTTAAGTGGAACGTGTCATTAATCGCCACAACACACGTTCGTATTCGTGTTCCTATCAACGCAAAGTCCTTGTACAAGGTCGTGGCCATCTTGACCCACAGCTATAAGCAGATTTCCTTTTAGGATAATGCTGAAGTTAGACGACGAAATTCGTGATGTTAAGTGTTTGTCATAACTGTAATTCTCCAACTGGCAATTTTGACCCGTTTGGAAGTCTCGCGGAAATCAGGGAAGTCAAGTCAGTAATAGTTTTTGGCAAGTTTCATTTCCTCTTGTTGCGGGACGTTTTGTGGTGGTAGCAGGCCCGTGGTCGTAGCCGGTTCAAACTATTTGTTTTCAGAATTAGAATGTAAATGAAATAATTGAAACTATTTGGTCAATTGCCAAACTGATTATTTCGAACTTGGCTTGCGTGTCTGGTTTTATATTTATAACGAAACTATGTTTTAAAAGATATGGACTTTTGAAAAATTCGATTTAGTTGGCGCAGTTCACAAAGAACCTGGAGTTGTTAGTTGGAAGAATATTCTCCAACACAATGGCGATTTTAATTTTTATTCTTGCTGATAACACCAGGAGTAATTTTCTCCATTTTGTTTTCTTTACAACTTCTCCGATCGAATGCTCTGTGGCCTGAAATCTTGCACGGAAAAACAAGGGTGTTAAAATCGAAGAGCCAAGCGAAACTCGTAACTTTTCTATCAACACATTATATCTTGAATGTATTTCCGGTAATAGAAGTACTTAAATAGTTGGTTTTTTTTCGTTTTGTGACAAGTTAAAAACTATTTTTAAATCTGGAAAACCCGTTTGTCTGTTAGGAAACGTCAGTGGATCTCGTTTTCATGATATAACTGAGCAACTTTCTTGTAATCTATTTCACATACAACGGACTTAAAGTTAACTGAAACAAGACAGAATTAAAAGGTAAACAAAAGTTTGTTAAAACTGAACATTTTGCCCAGCAAGTATGCTAATCTTTTAACTTAACGTGACCTTTTGTTTTTATACGCTTTTTTTTATTGCGTAGAATAGTTGAACTTTGACGCTATATTAATACGTTTTTAAGAAACTTAATATTGTTTACGATTAAATAGTATGGAGGCTTTCGTGTTGTATATAAAATTGAAAGAAAGATTTAGTTTGCGTTCGAATAGTGAAACCCGATTCGTTTTAACCCGGCAAAAGCATACATATTTGCCTATTTCGTAGTCAAGTACGGCTATATTTCACAGTAAACTTTTTAATACGTAAAGTAATAATAATGTTATTCAAACAGCCGGGATCTTTCTGGTCGGACGCAAAATGCTATCACCAATGTTAGAATGAGCTGTCAAGGTATTGTCTGTATCTTTCTAAGTTGTTAATAGTCTTGACAACAGAACAGCGCTTTAACTTACGCGGGTTTGATCGCCTAGTTCACTATTAGGACATTTTTTAGATATTTGATTGATATTTGATATTTGGGACTTTGATAAGGTAATTTTGCTATTTGACACTTCTGTGTTTAAAGTGGGCCCAATTACAACGTAACCCATATTTGGGACAACTTAAGTGAACAATTAGCCAATCACAGATACGGGTTAACTTCACTGTGGTCCATATTTGGCATGCCCCGGGCAATGTAATCCGGACTCAAATAATACAGCAAGGCCAAAATATAAAATTAGGCAAATTAAGGGCTACTATGCAGAGGAATTAATGCTCTGTAGGCCAAAATGATCCCTCATTCCCACTGAAACTCCTTAAAATGCATAACCCATATGTGATGTTGTCAAAACAACTTTCTCTTTTATATCTTCTCTTATTTTAGTGTCATTTGAAGGGAACTCTGTGTGCAACATGGCGGCGACTGGTGGGAGCTCCAAAGCTCGCCAGCGCAAACTCTCATTTGGCACTCTCCCATCGTTGTTGAACAGAACACAGTCAATGACAGACCAGTCGCTACTAGGAGTATTAAATATACTCCGTATGGACGAAGGAGAGCAACAAAGCTTCTTTGTGAAAGCTGTTTTGCCAGACGGTCGACCGCGGTTGGTAAGCAAAAACGCAGTCTTGATGTAATAGTTTTATTTTGTTTACAGTAACTTGTGTGGATATTGCGCGCTGCGAGTACGTCAGCTGTCTGTAGCTTTGATCGTTGCCTGTTTGAAGGTGTCATTTCTATTTTCATCCCATCCTTACTTTATTTGGCTTCAATAGAGTCTTGTGAAATTTTACAGTTCTAAAGATTACTGCCGATTCGAAGTGATTCATTTTCAACATGGAAATTCACACCTTCCATGAAACTATGTCGGGTTAAAATAATAATGGCAGAGTTTTTGAGGGTCGCCTAGGGAATTTACTTATTGTCCAAATAGGTTAAACGTTTCCATCACCTGTTTGAATTGTAGAGTTCGTCTCAGTAGCCGTCAACACGAGATCTTGCATTTTTGTTCAGCGAAGAAGTTATGCGAACTCAGCTTTGAAAAATACTACGCGTATTTGTGCCGTAACTCTACATAAAGTAAACTGTGACGTTGACGACATTTCGCCGCTGTGATCAGCTCCTATGAATATCTCAGTTTACAAGAGAAAACATGTAGCTTATTTGACCAGAATTAGATGAATGCATACGATGATTATTTTCTGCTGTGTATATCTGAAGGACTTTTTGAGCATATGTTTACGCACAAGTCTGGTTCTAGATTATTAGAGTGACTCTGTGTCAGAAATGAACGCACGATTCCATATCCATGTACAAGATTGAAATTCAATTTACAACGAGTACAAGAATCTTGTGGTAGTTGCTTCAAGTTCTCTAATTAGATCATTTATGACTATATTCGGCCCTTTAAAGTTGAGTGCAATTGAAATATATACTCATTATTTCGCTATTTTTCGGTTCGGCTCTTTCATTGATCATGAATTTAGTTTCGGCACGAGTACCCCTTTTTTCACTCTCTATAATTTTTATTGCCCATCCGGTATATGCTGGGGTATAATCGGCTTTTCTAAAATCATTGTGAAAATCTGACGGAATTGCTCATCAACTTAACGGCTCTTGGTGATATATCTGATAATTATTCCTTGAACTAGTTTTTCAATGCTGTGCGACTTAGAATTGTATTCAAAATTTGAAGCTTGCCATTTATGTGTCTCGATGACTGAAGGTCAAACGTTTAACATGGGTGAACGTTGCTCGCGGTTACATCTAAATTTCTTCGGCTTAGAATTTGCAACCAAGGCAGAACTTAGTGCTCAAAATTGAAGACTGATTGATAATTAGTGCTATCAGATACGTCGTCAAATACGATAACTACGGCTTAAGAAGAAGTGCTGACTGTATTAAATTGTAAATAAATAAGGATTTGCATTTATTTATATTTTTAAGCCGTCAATTTAGTTCTTCCGACTGAAATTAGCATAATCGTCTATTGCTACCAAATTTGAAGATCGAATCGCACTCTAATAAGATGAATAATGTAATACGATTTTCTAGATTTTTAATCAAGTTGTTTGTTTGTTGTTTTTCTGTCTCATTTGATGCTTTATCGAATTCAGTTGCAAAGGTTATCAAACTACTATTAACGATGCATGGTTCGTTTTGGAAAACTAACTCACCGCTCGGTTGTAAATGACATTGAAATTTTCAGATTTTGAATTTCAAGACTATTTGAACCTCAGGCATTTGTTTGGCCATTATCATACCTACCTGAATTGGATTATAAAATCACTTATACTCATGCATTCATGACCTTTTTAGTTTAACTTACAGCAGGGTTTTTCTTCTTTCTTCTAAAATCAAGACCTTCAAAGCTTAGACCTTGAGAAGTTCTTCAACTTTCCAGCTAGCTAAGAGAATATTCTAGTTCTTAAAAGACCTTGAGTATTTTTTCATCACCCACTACTGTGTACAAGTGTTGTAGTTCAATTTTTAGAAAATCATAAACAGGCAGTCTCCAGAAGTCCTAGTTATGGCCAATAGAGAATTAGATTTTTAGGTTCTCATCAGCCAGTTTCAAAAAATTGGTGAGAGGGATTTTGATCAGCTTTCATCTTTCATCACCAATTTTCAGAATCCAAAATTTGTTGCAAAATCAGCAGTTCCGAAAAAGTGCAAAGGGCCTGGAAACAAGACAAGTTGAAGTACAAAACTGAAATGAATAAACTATTATCCAAAGACAACCATTGGTTTTTATTGTACCTTTTGTATACAAAGCTAAGACATGATGAGCTGTAATTTTTTTTGGTGTGGGGGCGTCAAAACACATGTGGGGCTGATGAAAACCTAAAAATCTACTTTCCCCGGGCTTTAGTGTGAAACATGACATGCATGGGTCCTCCAAAATAACTTAAATTATAACATAAAAAATATGCTTAAAAAGTCTTTAAATTTAGTGTGGTACTTGTAGAAGGATTTACCACATAGAAGAACATGTTATGGTTATACTATTAATGTATTTAACTTTAATCTTGTTTAATACCAAGGAGGTAACATTCAGAAGAGATTTAAATTAAAGCTTTTCTGAAACTTAAAGCACTTGGCATAAATATTTTAATTTCAATAACTGAATTTTGTTAATATGTAATTAGCTTATTAATGCTTATGAGCTTAATAATCAGAGGGCAAACATGTGTTCATTTTCGTGTTGTAATTGAGACCCACTTGCTCACCGAGCTTAATTGTGGGCTTGACTACATCCAAAAGAAAACATCCATTGAATGTCTGATGGACATGTGCACCAATGGCAAAAGTGCATCATAGTTATAAAAAATATTCAATACTTGGCTTTTGCAATAAAGTTGACTATTAATACCTAATTATTTTACACATGAATATGATTTGATAATACCATTTGAACAAAACTTCTATAAATAAGTATTTGCATGTTTTGATATGAAAAAAAGATTTTAGCATTCTCCCCAAAGCAGTGGTACAGAGCAGAGGTTCTGCTATAGAAGTGTCTTCAAATTTTTTCTGTTATAAAGTTTATTCCTGTTGATGCTGGTAACTCATATATAATCGTAGACTTTTACTGCAGTAAGACAATCACTTTTAAAAATGGTATTGTTCTGTCAAGAGAAAACCCTGTTTCAATTTGTTTCTTGAGAAAGTTTTCTGTCTGTTTTATTTTTTTTCTGAAAAGAGGAGAGGGATGTAGCACCACTGTGGAGAGAACTCTGGATTTCAGTAAATATTTTCTTTGTTGCAAGGGAGCTATATAATGGGCTACGTGGAGTACCTTTTTAGTCCTGTAAAAGCCATATTTGGAAAAACTAATGTTATCATTAATTGTACACAAATTATACATACATGTATGTATATAGCTCAAGGATAGACTGGTCTCCCTCATACAGGCTTGTCAGAAGGAAATTGAGCTTTTTTTTAGGAGGGGTGGGGAGCTGCAAGCATAGCACAGTAGTGTAGTCAGTGCTAAATTCAAAAATATTCTAACAAGTAAACTACATGAATGAGGGCTACAGCAACCCTCCTCCCCTCACCTCCTTGTTCCAAAGAGTCTGACTCTTTTGATAAGTGGTTCAGTTTAGTTATAAAAGAGCTGTTGCTATTAGTTTTAATTTGATATATTTTAGCTTGATTTTACGATGAAACTGGACTAGTCATAGTCTAAACATGAACATGTTACTTTTATTTTATTTTATTTTATTTTATTTTATACAATAGAGGTTTTCTCTCCAGTTTCACAAGCATAATTTTTTGAATTGCTAAGTTTGTGATCAACTAAATTAATTGATGTATAGTTTTATCTTTACTCTTAACTCCTGAATAAACATACATATAGATTTATTTTTTCTGAGCAAAATTTTCACCCTATACTGGCCTTAATTGGGTCTGTATCATCATTAGATTTTGGACCTATTTGAACCTTATTTGGGTCTGTCTGACTATTAAAATCAAGAGATTTTGTCACTTTCTTCTGTCTGGGCAGTTAAGTACTCTCTAAAGATATTGATTTGAGTATGTATTTTTTCTCATCAAATATAAAATTTGTGTTTGGAACATTCCATTTTATACAACACCTTAAAACTTTGTACATCAAACTGTACTTACTTACTGGCCAACACACTGAATAGTTGTTACAAAAACTAATTTTATTCTTGCTAGTGATTTTTTTGAATGAACTTATATATATGTAAGTAGTAAACAAGACAGTTCATGTTCATGAGATATTCTAAAGATTTTGAAAAAACCAATAACATAATTTAAAACAAGTCTTTGTTGATTTCTTTACAAGGTTAAACTGTCATTTTAACCTTGTCTACATATATTTTTGTATATTATAAAATTTTCTTATCTTGAGTTGTTCAGATTGTTTCTTTGGGCTAGCAATTTCACTTTTGGCAATGAAGACTTCAGGAAAATGCTCCAGTTGAATTACTAAAGATGGAATTTTTGTCACAAAAGTCAATATTTTGACTGACGTTGCCAGGGAGAGATTAATAAGAATCAACCCAAATGTCAAGTACTGTCGACTTTGAAATAGCAATTAAATTTCGAAGTTAATTAAGTTATATATATAATCTTATATGTCATGATACATTCAGTAGTATAAATAATAGTGTAACACACAACACAATCATATTCATGAATAAAACAATCAAACACTTGTTGTAGAAAATTTAATAACTTATATTAATAGTAAATGCAGGATCATGCGTATGTTATAACAATGGCTGTATCTGTAGGCATTAACCTCAGTGGCATTTCGATCCCAAGAGGCAGCCTGGTTTTAATAGTTATGTAGCGCTTAAATGCATATTTTTCTATAACTCTAACCATAAATGTGCAAATAAATTCAGGTGGGAGGGATCAATGGATCTTAATTTTTTCAGGCTCTGTGGAAGGGGCTTAAATAAATAGTATCTGTTCATTGCACTTAAACAAAACTAAAACCCTCTATAGAGTCTATTTTGTGTTTTTTTCTACAGATCTATTTTTTTAAGACCAATTTTTTGGGGGATGAACCGACCCAACTGCTCCCTACTCGATCCCGAGCTTCTCCCCTTCCTCATGCCCAGATATACCCTCCACCCCCTTCCCTGTTACTAAACACGTGACCTCCCCACTACCCCCTATACACTCGGAGATTTAATTTTCTTTAATTTTTTCTTAGT
>JAOBRD020952150.1:0-12213 GCA_027575215.2 Hydrozoanthus sils
ATATTTTTTATAATATATAAAAAAAAATCTACCGAGAAAAATAATTTTCCAGGGTGGCCCTGATCGTCCATCATAATAATTGGGCTTTCTTGTGGTGTAAAGCTTGATCTCAAAATCGATGTAGCAAAGCACTTTTTTTTCATGTAATGTAACGTGATTTTCAGATGTTTGTCAAAACGCTTAAAAGTAGGAACTTTCATCAAAAAATACCAATAAAAAAATTCTTTACATTTGCAAAGTTTTTACATTTTCAAGCAGTCAAGGGAAGTAGTTTTTCGTGTGCAAAAGATGGGTTCTCTGTGAGCTACCGATTTACATCACGCGAACGCTCAAAATTTGCATTTTTCTAGTGAATTTCTGGCTCATTTTTGTCTAGACCACGGTATTTCACATTTTACCGTATTTCTCAAAAACTAAAAGTCTTTTGAAAGTTTAGTTGCTATCATTGATAATAGTTCATTCAAGGGTTTCTCCTGACAAAATATGAAGAAATTCGATTTTTCGAAGTTGTCCGCGGATTCGCAAATTTTACAGTCACCAGCTCTTAATCATATACTAGCACTATGTCTTGTTAGACAAAAGATGTTGTGGTAGCTGTGGTTACATGCACATTCTATTTGGTTACTAGGGCAACGGAAAGTGTACCAGAAAAGGCTACACAAGAATCAACTGTGGGAGGATTGCTCTTGATCACTCAGAGCTTCACTCACTTAGCACAGAACAATGAATAAAGATAAATGTTTGATGCGTTGTTTGTTTGATGGAACAAAATAAGAATTTTTTTTTGGCTATTGCGGTTAAAAAGCAGATTTTCCGAAAAGTTCTTTTGTTTGATTGTAGATTTAGGAGAGTTTTTGAATAAGCAAATTAGATAGGTACCTGGGGATGGGCACTAATAGGCGAAATAGAATGTTGCTACAAGTGTCAATTCAAGAGTTATATATTACGTACATGGAGTGGATGGGCAGTTGAGCTACCAAGCACATATGGGTGACGCTGGGGCCAACAGGCGCATTGGATGGGCGGTGGGGGAGGGGTCAACAGGCACAATGGATGGGTGGGGTGAGGGTCAACAGGTACAGTGGGATTGGTCGGGTGGGGGTCAACAGGCACATTGGATAGGTGGGGTGAAAGTCAACAGGCACATTGGATGGGTGAGGATCAACAGGCACATTGGATTGGTGGGCTTGGGGTCAACAGGCATATTGGATTGGTGGGATGAGGGTCAACAGTCACATTGGATGGGTGAATTTGGGGCCAATAAGCAAATTAGAATGATGCTATTGGGGTAAACAGGTACCTTAGGTTGGGTTGGTGTCAACAAGAAGGTTTGGTGGTTGGGATGGGGGTCAACAACTTACAGCAGTAATTCGACAGTAATGGCAGCAGTGATCAATTCATTAGTGGAAGTTGTAAAACGCAAATACACGTTTCAAATATAACAACTGACAAAAAATATTGCAACTTTTGAACAGCTTTGTGCCCGACAAAAGAATCTTGATTTTTAAGTCTTACGGCGAAAAACTGTGAAGTGTGTTTCGGCCCCATTATCTAGTCAAATGCATCACGTTATTTTTATTAAGATTTTCGTTGTTACATAATGCGTTAAACAGATAATGCATTTTGCGGCTTAACAAATGCTGTGCATCCCGGGGCACAGGAAATAGATATGGTAAAACAGCAAATTCGTGTGTGTACTGACAGTATACTAAGTCGAACTCGGTTGCAGACCTTTTGGAACAATCCACACAACTTTAATAGAATGGGTTTTTTGTTGTATGATGCAATAAGCAAAAAATGAACACCTAACTTCTACTCGACCTAACCTCACTTAACCGATTCAACATGAAAAAGTTTCAGCTTGCGATGTCTAAACGCTTATCTTAAAAAAAGTTCACGACCGCTATTTTGCGATTCTAAGTTTTGCATGAGTTTAATTTTCTAGCGAAGCAGAAACGAAAAGTTTTCCAAACCAGAATGCCCGCAGTGTTAAATTCCCAACGAAGCGCCATATAATAACTAACTGAACGATTTATCGCTGATTTATTTTACATTTTCCGTTTGCTGTTTGGTGCACTTCACGAGAGGGGGGCGTTGTGTCAAATTATAGTTATATTACACGAAGTAGCACACCGTAGCTTCGCCCAGGCCCCTTGACTCATTCAAATAAATTCAACTGTAAGAATTTCTGTCATTTAGTGTGTAATCTTATCGGATGTAGACGCCCACATCAGTTGTAAGTACGACCAAAAAAAAATTTTCTTTTCAAACTTTATGTCAGTAATGTTGTTATAGTTTTTACTTTATTCTGTAGTTTACGGCATTAAGTCAAGTCGACTGGTCGTTAGCCAAGTGTTGTTTGATAGACCGATATCCGTTTTGTGTCAATTTGATGCGGAAGCTATAAGCTGCAATTCTATTTTTCTCTACTAGGAAAGACTGATGTCGAAATGGAACTAAAAAGTCAAACAAGCCTTAATTGTGAATAACCCTTTCTCCCTTTAGAAACTTTTTTTTTTTAGCATTACATTTAACTCAGAACAAAGCGTAAGCATAACTCTTTTTTTTAATTTGTGTTTTCGTTGCTGGTTTTGTTATCTTTCATTCATAAACCATACTCGGGCTTTTCGTCCTGGAAAAACCTTTCTGGTTACTTTTCCCAGGTCTAATCCACGATTATTGAATATTTAGCTAAGTATTTGACTTTTCCGTTAAAGATCTTAGTTTCTAAGAATAAAAGGAATAATTGACAAGACCACATTCCCAAAGTATTTCTCTTTTAAATTCCCTTGCTAGGAACACAAAATTGTACCCGTTACAAGTTCATATGGTTTTGATATGATCGTTTTTGAAAAATTGATAAGGCCACATTCCCAAAGTATTCTTTTATTCTCTTGGTGTACCCGTTACTTCATACGATTGTTTTTGAATAAATGAAAAGACCACATTCTTAAAATATTCTATACGAAAAACAACAAGAGGTTTCTCTAACACTTGCCTTTGGTTTATAACAGCATATATCAGAGTTTGATCTATGATCACATCAAGAGATTGATATTAAAAAATAACGAGCTTTTAAAGTATTTTTGAAGTAAGAAGTATCAAGGATTAAAGCATCTCTATCGTACGGTTAGAGAGCTTTTCGAGAAATGCGTTTTAAAACTTATTTTTGGACACAGGAGGTTTAATAACGTGCTAGTAATTATTCCTGGGTGACATTTTGTCACTTAAGAGCAAACTTTTACAAGATGTTATTACAATATCGGCGCCCGTTAGTCAAAAGGAGCCGAAAACGTCCAACAGTGTCGGTGATAGATCTCTTCTTGCTGTTTTTACTGACCCATGAAACAACCTGCTAGCCTAACTTAAAGCCATCTGCTTTATCAAGATTTTAAAACACAAAGACAATATCTTTGTCTTTCCTTTTCTTGAAATTTTTTTTCTTGTGTACTTTTACCACTGGATTTTTGTATAAATACATTTTGATGAAAAGATGCAGTTATTTAGAAAGCAAGTTTAAACACAAAATAACTTCCTGCATCATTTTGGAATATTAAAAAAATGTGATGGAGCTACAGAATCTACATATTTTGTCAGCATTTTGATGTATATGTAATGCGTGTCAGCGTCAGAATGTCGTCAAGTTTTGAATTTTGACATTTTTAGTATTTATGAATTTTAACAACATATTTGTTTTAATGCTAAAAGCATAAGTTAAGAAAAAATTGAAAAAAAAGCTCAAGAACACACCGGATTTAGAAAGCTAAAGTATCCTCGCGACTACTCGCTTGGTTTGCTTTTTAAACCGAATTGATTCCGAGCAAAATGTGAGCAATGGACGCGGAAGTGAAAAAATTGCGAGTGGGCGCAAAATTCTCATTTCAATTATGAAGACTGGCTTTGAAGTCTGTTTAAGACAAAAAAAAACCCAATAGTACAAGTTCAAGTTCTTTGTGAGATCTGGGTCATACTGCTAATTATTGTAAGAACCTTTCTTCCGAAAAATTTGTTATCTAAAGTTACATTTTTAATTTTTCAGTGCATAAAGATGGCACCATCTGATCCGGTATATAGTTCAATAGATAATTTTGTGTTTTTACTAGTAGAGAAGAGATAAATACTGCTGTAGATACTAGAAAATTTTACCTAACACTCTTAGCGCTCTGATACGTTATGTTATAAGAACCCTTTTTTCCTTGAGCCGAATGTCTTATCTTTTTAAGACTTACTTTAACGTAAAAACAACTGTTTCCTGCCAACAAGTGTCAAAAACAAACTACACTAGTTCTAGTACTGTATTGACACCTTTCCAATTTTGCACTTTGTAGCTCAGGAAATCGAGACCGTCGTTCGTTCTTGACTAACTATTAACCATTTAGTAGCTTTGAGTGTGTAGTCATTAAAATAAATAAGCATCTTGCTACTAAAAGAGAATCTACAAGGATTCAAGCTGTCTTAAAAATTTTAAAAAATGTATTAATTAATAACAGGCGAAATTACAACTTTGGTGAAAAACAAACTTTTTCTGGCGAGTTTGTAGCCAGAAATGAATTTTTGAGATAGAAAAGATTGTCTCTGCTTCATGCCTCGTTATACGTCACATCATTACACGCTTCAAGCCTAAAAATGTAACAGGAACGGCGAGAAAAGGTTTTATTTTCGAAAATTACTATTATTAAAGGGTTGTATTTTTCATATGGGACTTAAAAAAATAAGCTTGATAGGGACTTCAAACATTTTTTTACGTTCACCGCGTTTAGGTGTTAACAGCTGCGTAAGTCAAGACATGGTAAAAGCTAGAGTAACAAAAATCAAACTAGAAACTATCGACAATATTTCAAGCGAAAAACCTTTGCAACCAAAGTGTCAATGCATAGAAATAAAACAGGCAAAAATTTTGGTTTTACCTGACCCAAGGAAAGAGGAAAATAAAATGGTGTTTTCAAGGACTTGCAACTGGGAAGTGATTGTTTTCGACTTCTTCAAATCGCAAAATTTCTCCGATGATATACTCAGTTATGCTTGGGATTTCTTCTTCTTTTGCTTTCTGAGGTATCAGGAAAGTCAGTTTTCAGTGTCATTTTTCAGAAGAAGCTTAATTTGAGCCGATTACTCTGGTTTCGCCCGCTTTCTGCACTAGCATAGTACTCAGTAGTTCACAAATTTAGTTGGCTGTTTGGTGTTGTTTTATTTCAAACATTATTGGTTTTCTAAGATTTTCTTTATTAAAGACAGAATTAGCGGTTCTCTTTAGAACTAAGAAATTAAAACCTTGCAGAAGCTAACGCAAAGTCCACCTCTTATTCCATTTAGAGCACACGTACAATCTAAGTTGTTTTGTCAATTTAAGGTATTACAGCTAGGAATGAGCTATGAACCTACAAACGATGTAATTGCGTATGTCACCATTTCTTTGCAGTTTTGTGTATTACTAAAAGTAATTTGTATGACATTTGACAGTGCTTTATTTTTGAGAAAAAAACAAAGAAGCAACTTTGCTTTAGATCTAGATTCCAAGTAAATTTTAAACAGGTCCAAGCCCGAAGATGAAGAACGATGCATTGTTCTTGGTGTGGTTATTTTCCCTTGTAATCTCTGCAGTGAGTTTGGAAGGTGAGAACCATTGTATAATACGTTAATATCGCTATATCAAGTATTAATACGTATATTTCTAAAATTGGTAAGTAATTCCTTTACTGAAACATAGATCCAAAAAAGGACTACTTAAAGTCCCTATGAAACAATTTTTTTACCTTTTGGATTAAAACTGTTGTCATCTCATGAACTCAGAAATCGAATAACCAATGAAAATTTCTGGGTCTAAGTTTACTCTTTAACCCAAAAAAGATTGTTATATGTAAATTCTGACAGAGCGGGCCGTGGACTGGTAACCTGTGACGTAGCAGCAGTGAGTTGTGTGGACTTTGTTTAAATAATTTCATTTCTACTTAAAACAATAAAAAAATGTTTATTTCAAACAATTTCGTGGGAATATTTCATTGATTAAAGTTTTAAAGATGAGTATTGTAGCCAGGATCCATATCATTTTGAGATGACAAAACTGTTAAATTGTTTTAAAGTAGTAATCTGGACAAGTCGCTATGGCAAGTGACGGCTAACCTATTCACTTGTAGAAATTAGAACTTTCACACGATTGCATGGAGTAGCTACAGATAATATAAGCAATATTCCATTTGCTATCGATCGATTAGTTTCTTTACACTTTTTACGAAATAAAATTTGTCATTTCTTTGTTCCAAATATGCGGAACATAACTATAGTCTCAATGTTCTATTTTAAAAAAATTGTAAAAAAAAATAAGAAACTTTTAAGAGACTGTTTCACAGTTTTCTGATAAACGCATTCCTTCTCGAAAGTATTTCCTAAGACATATATTTAATGATTAGTCTCTTTAAAGTATCAGGTCTTCTTCGTTTTATCTAACCAAGTAACTCAGTCCCTTACACAATTTAACCTAATTTCATTGCTTCAACAGCCGACTGCAGAAATGAACCACTCGACCTCGTTCTACTTATCGACTCTGCAGGCAGCATCTCAGAACGAAACTGGGCGAGAGTTGTGAATTTCACCTCTGCCTTATTCCGATCCTTTAATGTGTCGAAGGATGCCACACATGTCTCGATAATCACAATCGGTACCAATCCTAAGTTGGAGGTTGCATTCAACGATACTGCAAGCAGTCAACCAAGTTTACTTGATGAGAAGATTAGAAAAATGTACCATCGAAAGGGGTACAAATGTAATGATAAAGCTTTGATGTTGGCAATCTCGGACATGTTTTCATATTCGTGGGGCATGCGTCACGAAGCTACCAAGGTAAACTACGTTAATCGTTGCATGAACAAACAATGTCACTGTAACTTTTTGTCCCTCCACTTTTGTAATCACCATGTTTCAATGTAAGCGATTATTTAGATTTTTTGGTTATTTGGAATATTAACCGTTACAACTGATTGGTTTACTTGTTCTAGTTACATTTGACTTTTAACTTGGGAGCGACTGAGACTGAGTGCATTGGTGATCCATAACTACTTATAAGTTTTGGTTCTGACAATGTATATTAATGTAACAATATGATTACTATTTAGAAGACCTAGATTTTGCTGACTGTATTGCCCTAATTAGCAGCAGAAGAGAGCACTTACCAGTAAAGACCACTACCTTAAACGAAACGACTAAAACAACAGGCTTGGCGATAAACAAAGAAAAGACAAAGTAACTCCGAATTAATAACAAGAACAAAGAACCACATTTTCTTAATGGAGAGCCCATAGAAGATGTCGACGAGTTCAGACACATAAGATCAGTCATTTGTAAAGATGAAGGGACCAAAAAAGATATTGTAGCACGGAAAAAGAAAGCACAAGCGGCCTTCATTCAACTTCGACCAATCTGGAAATCAAAGAAGATTAGCACAAAGACCAAAATCAAAATCTAACCAACGTATGAGCAGTCTAACTATATGGTGCAAAGGGATGGAAAATGACAGAAACTCACTTAACTGTGTTCAGAGGTTTTGTTAAGCATGTGCAAAGAGTCAGGACTACAAATCGGTTGGCCAAATTTTATATGAGAAAAAAATATCTAGAAAGAAGATACGAATTGAACAAAATGACAAAGAGATCATGAAAAGGGGATGGAAGAGGGTAGGACATATACTTCGGTGCAGATGCGAACACGAGAAAAAGCTCCCATCTTAACCCAGAAGGAAAGCGCCTTAGAGGATGACCTAGAGAACATGGAGAGCAACATAAAGGGAAAGAGAGAAGATGGGAGATCATAGAGCAAATTAAGCAGAGCAGGCTGGAGAGCAAATGTTGCGGCCCACGGCACAATCAATCAGGCCACATTGGGTCGCAACGTTCACATATCAGAGAGAAAAAGTAGCCATTGCCTAAAATCAGAAAGGATAGAAGACCGAAGGAGGAAGGAATAATGCATTTTCACACTCATGCGCAGTGCGTTATGTCCCACTGTTTCGGCGGGCCACAGGTCTTTATAAATGTTATGGAATTGCTTTTGCCTTTGTAAGGTATTTCATAATGATTTGCGGTTCTTAGTGCCCATTGTTTTGTCTGGGCGACAGAACTCGGTGACATTTGTAGACCTGTGGCCCGCTCATACCGTGGGATATACCCACTGCGCATGATTGTGAAAATGCCTAATACCAGGCAGCAGACAAGGAAGCCAAAAAGGCATGCCAAAAGAAAAAAGAAAATGGGCGAACGAACAAGCGAGCGAAAAGAGTCTACGATGTGACACGAATGCTCTTTAGAGAGCCGAGAAAAACAATGGACGTAGTTAGAAACAAGAATGGAAAGCTGTTAACCAGGAAAAGAGATGCGAAGGTAAGATGGCAGGAGCACTTAAAAAGATCCTCAGCCAGCCGGCTTCTGAGCATCAACTGACGGATGGAAAGATCCCACCAGAAATCCGAACGGACTATATACAACAAAAGTAATCAAGGAGGGCTAGGACATACGTAAGATGAAGATCTAGAACGGAAAATCTGGAGGTAGCGATGCCATCACAGCAGAACTGTTGAAAGTAGATCTGGAAGGAACCGTAAAGGTCTTAAAAGAACTGTTGCAGCTTGTGTGGAATGAAGAAAAAGTGCCAGAGGAGTGGAGAGAGGGGTTGATAGTGAAGCTGCCAAAAAAAAGAAGATCTTAGCCAATGCACCAACTGATGAGGTATAACGCTCATCTCAGTCCCTGCCAAAGTCCTCAGCTGGGTGCTAGTCCGTAGGATTAGCACTGGAGTGGAAAGCATTCTCAGGGAAGAGCAAGCGGGCTTCTGGAAAGGAAGAGGCACCACGGAGAACATTCACACACTGCGCAACATCATCGAACAAGTGAACAGGTGTAACTCCAACCTCATACACTTGCTTCAACCACTACTTGATTGCCTGCACTGAGAGTCACTTTGGACCATTTTAAGGGGCTACGGATTCCGTGGAGAGTCATTGTCATCATTACTGTCCTTTACACCAACACCAAGAAAGGAAAGAAGGAACTAAGTCAGTAGGTCAAAGTCTCACCCTGGCTATAATCATCGCCTCGCGCGAGGTGATAAAAGTCAGCGACTAACACATCAGCATCCACCAATAAGAACATCAGAAATTCTGTAATCACCTGAGTAATTTTACTAAGTTTTGATAAACAACTAGAAAAAACAGACAAAAAACATTTAATACATGTCTTTTGCCAAACATAACTACAAAGACATAAAAAGAACTAAAAATATTCTTAAAACAATTCTTATCTTTTTATGACACGCTTTTGAAGAAATGTGACAATGTAGTGAAACAATTTCAGCATAAATATATTCTGTTTGAATCGTTTATAACAATTTTGTTTGAAATGAGGAAAATTGTTATTTGAAAGACTTTGACCAAACCCGATTGCAGCACACACATCAAGGAAAACAACCTTTTCCAAAAACTTCTTAGTGATATTAATGTTTTACAAGTTTTTTAATTCAGCGCTCCGGTGTCACAACGGATTTGGTCTCCCGCGGATTTGGTCCCCCTTTCCTGTGGAAAGATTTTTTTTTTTTGGGGGGGGGGGGACCAAACCAGCGAAGGGGACAACAAACCTGCTAACGGATTTGATCCAAGGGGACAGAATCCGCTAGCAGATTTGGTCGGGGGGGGGGGGCAACTCCGCAGTTACAGCGGTGTGCTTTCAACCCCGCCAATTCCTCAATCTCAAAAGAGTTATTGGCAAGACAAACTAATACAGTATTTTAACTTTTTTTAGGTTGCAGTTTTGCTAACTGATGGAAACCAAACGACTGACAGGGGCAATTTCACCCTTCAAGAGAAAGCTGCACGATACATTAAAAAGAAAGGTGTACACATTTATGCTATCGGAATCGAGGAAAAAATTGTTTTCAATGAGCTGCGTCGTATAGCCAGCTCCCCGGATAGTGTATTAGCTGGTTCGCATTTCTGGTCGTTATCTGACTTTACTCCATTGATAACGGACTTCATATGTTCTCTTCATCTTAAAGGTAAAACCTATTGTTGTGAACGAGTTATAGCATAGATTTACACTTAACGTATAATTTTTATTTGCTTTTGATATTTTTAAAACTGCTTTTGTAAGAAGTTTATTTAGCAAGCACTTTAGTTTTTAAAGCTATTCATGTTAAGAATCCGTGTCAGATACTGCCGTCATGTGCCTTAAATCAGACACTCGTTTTTTAAAGTAACTATAGTGAACGATCTCTTTTGTGCAGCAAAAGTTCGCATAAAATTCAACCAGAAAAGATCGGATGGAACTGTTCTTCTGACCTACAATTCGACCGAATTACCTCTTTGTGGAAATTTCTGGGGACAAAGAACAGCAAAACTTGCATGTGTATCCCAAGGATATATCGATGGACATCGCGGAAGAGCGATTAATGCAACTGGTAATATGACTAAGCATTCCAGTTTTTGGTTAGCAGACTTCAACTGTACTGGCAAAGAGGATGGTCTAGAAAAGTGTCGAATACGGTCGATAAAAGCAAGTCCGACATGCAGTCAGATTGCCACTGCCTCTTGTAAAGGTATTCGTTCTTAAGTTTCCAACCTGCCTAATTCGCCTAGTGCGTCAACCCTATATAGCCCGGGGGGGGGAACCCGCCCCTCCAGGTGTATTTTTGGGAATAACTTTGGAATGCATGGCAGTACGGTGCTGAATCTTTATGACTTTTCCAAAATATTTATTGGCAATCTTTTGATATATGTTTCGTTGTGTTCAACTTAATATTGTTGCAATGGCAACCACAATGTCAATGGCCGCTTTTTGCATTTTCACCCTGGTTTACGTGCTTCAGTACAACGCAATAACAATTTTGGAAGAGTATACTAATCAAAACTTAGCATTCCAAGGGTTGTTTTCAAGATTTGCAGCAACTAGGGCAGTCAATTTTCAAAACAATGCATTGTGGGTATTTTTGTATTTTTTTCAACATTTCTAGTTTTTTTATATTCTTTTCAACCTGCGTTTAAAGTTTCGTTTTTAAATAATATACTAGTGTAGATTTTTATATATTCAGATATTAAATTCAGATCCATTTAGAGTAGCTTTATTCACTTTTGTAGCTATCTACAAAAACATAAAAGAAACACGTTATGTTTGACGTCATCAATACGTCACAAAGATAGTTTTATGGTTATAACATTTCCTATTTGAAAGGATGTTGCCATTAAAGTTAGCAAAACACATTTTTTCATGTTTTTAACAAATATCTGCGTTCTGTACTTAATTTTACAAAAATTATGAGTCTAAACATCTTTGATGACGTCATTATGCCTTTCTGATATAAGTCAAAATCTTGGTTTAGAAGCATCTGTTATATCTTCCACTGCTTCCTGTTATATCTTCCTTCTTCTTAGCTGATCATGTTTCAAGACATGACTTTTCAGCTTCATCACGTTTATCGTAAACAATGAATATCTTGAGAAAACCTTGAAGTCTGTTTTGCTTGTTTTAACCTCTTCAGAAAAATTTTACTTCGTAAATGTTAACCAATGTTATTTTTTTTACTTTTGTTTTATTGATAAAAACTTAGGTTTAATGATCACTTTAATTGCGGATTTCTTATTGTAGTGAAACTTCAGTTACAAGGAAACCACACAAGCCCATATCATTTTGGTGAGGTTCAAGTATTCTTTAAGAGACTATTGGGAACAATCTGTCGAGACAATTGGAGCATCGCCGAGGCGAAAGTTATATGTAGGAGTATTTACAACGAAGACGCTATAGCAGATTTTGCAGAGAGTAAAACTGAACAGACGAAGAATCAAATCCCTCTCATAAGCAACTTGAAGTGTTTGGGAACAGAAAAATCAATAATGGATTGCCAGTTCAAAGTTTTTCCTGAGGCTCAATGCAAATCTTCAATACCTGCAAGTCTTGTGTGTCTCCCAAGTAAGAAATAGCGATCTTCTTTCTATCTTCTTATCGATATCTATCTATCTATCTATCTATCTATCTATCTATCCATCCATCCATCCATCCATCCGTCCGTCCGTCTGTCCGTCTGTCCGTCCGTCAGTCTGTCTGTCTGTCTGGCTATCTATCTATCTATCTATCTATCTATCTATCTATCTATCTATCTATCTACTATCTATCTATCTATCTATCTATCTATCTATCTATCTATCTATCTATCTATCTATCTATCTATCTATCTATCTAT
>JAOBRD020952257.1:0-29017 GCA_027575215.2 Hydrozoanthus sils
CAAATTTTCATTGGAATGAACAAAAATGCATGACCCCCCAGAAATCTTTGCATATTTTCATGCAGCCCCTCACTTTGGGTTGAACAAAATGGCATGGCCCTCTCCCCATTTGCATAGCCCCCCATTCCCCTCTAATAAATGACCGGTCCCTTACTTTAGTTTTGTTTCATTAAAGCTCAGTATGGCTGGAAGTCAAGGAGCAGCTTCGCACGATGACATCCGGGGCCAAGTTTTTACTACCCTAGGCATATATGAGGTAAACAAAAACCTGATGATCATACTGAGCAAAATTTGACTGAATAGGAATTTTAATGAAAAAAAAACTTTTACGCAATAATATGCACTAGTTAATACCTAATACACAACTTTATGAGAATCAAATAGTTTTTACTACATGTTAAATTTAGGAACTGTTATAACTGTACGGTTCAAAGACGTAATTAAAAACATTGATGTTATTCTCATTATTTGTAACTAATACAGTATCCGACCAGCATTTGCATACAACTTGATAAAAGACAAAAAAGTTTTTGAGAATCAAGTATTTACTCTGTCCAAGCTTTTTCCTGTTACTTGCGCTTTTATCTTGCATATAGTCCTGTGTTATGACACCTCTATAGCTTTGAGTTATTGAAATATCAAACATATGATTAGCTATAGTTGGAATTGTTTAAATGAGAGCAGCAAAATTCTTTATAGGGAACCCTTGTAGCAGTAAAGAAAGTAAACAAAGACAGCATTACACTAAACAGAGAACAACTGCTTGAGTTGAAAGAGGTAAGTTCGTTAAATCAGCCGTACTAAATGATTTTACAAGACTTTCTACAGGTGAGCCTTTTTTTAGTATTTGTGAGCTATCTAAACTTCCTTTCTTGGGTGGAGTTTTCTAACCACTTCTTACCCACTTTCAACTAAGTAAACTGCGCTTGTATATGAGCAAAACGCTCTGAACTGTTAACAGATGTCTGTAACGAAATTGTTAGGAGTTTTACTATCCAAAATACTTATGCATGAATCAGCATAAAACTGTTTAGATATCATTAATTTTTTAAAACAGTTTTATAACAATACTAGTAGAAAGTAAAGGTAATCCTTGAGCTTATCAGATTGTTCAAGCAGTTTTTTGGTTCTAAATTTTCTGTACCTTGAGACTTGGTCTTGATGAATGAAACAATAAGTTATTTCCATTTTTTAGCTTTCGATTTGTTTTTCCTTATTTTACGTGGCTTTAGGGCTGATCTTTTTTTTTCCATAAATCATTACTCGAGGTTGTAGGCTGACGAGTCGATAATCGTTTTTGGATTATTGTTTTTATCTTTTTTTATTCTTTTATTTTTTTTTATGAGTGAGCTGCAGTCATTTTTGCAGATGACCCCACTGGTGTGGGATGCGCTTCGGTAGTTAAACTGAAAATACACTCTATCAACCAAACATCGTATCCTATTTGACGAATGATGAAGAACGCCTATTTCAGCTACATTTTCTCGGATACACATTTGGCAAAGCATTTACTAACTTAGATTATTTCACTATTTCCATTGCTGACCAAACACATGACGTCATCTGGCGGGTAAACAACTCGTACCTAGCTTACTTCCGGTTAGTGACCTGATTCAAAACTACGAACGCCCTTAATATCGTTCAAAGCTGAAGAAACAATAAGATATTTTAAGATATAGTGCCAAAAAAACATTTGTCCACAAGATATATTTAATAAATTTACAACTTCATAGAACTCTATGAGTTCTTTGAAGTTGTCTTCATAGAACTTTATGAGTTCTTTGAAGTTGTAATATTTAAGAACGAAAACTCTTTTAATACCTTTGTTTGGAGTTCCGAGAAACAGGGAAAAATGACAATACAAATCTGAAGACAGCTCAACAATTGTTTGATTGTCACACTGTTCAATGAATTTTACTCTTATTCGGTGATGTAGTCAAGACTTTCATAATGTTGCAGCTTTAAGGTAATTTTCCAGTTTTGAATTTTGCATCTTTACTGCGCATATTAGAAATTTTAAAATGTTAACAAATTTTCATATTCTAGTGAATGTTGAACTCTTGAAGGCATATCAGAAAAAATAATGCAAAAAAGTAGTTTTCTTCATAATTTATGGGGCTTTTTGTTTAACTCGTTCTAATTTCCCCTCGGAAAGGAGGTAAAAAAACACATGTTTTGCCGGTTTTCCTAGAGTTTCTCCTAAACAAACATGGGCACCCTACAATTTTTTTTTCGTCAATCAATCAAAATTCAACAAAACTCTCTGAAGAGAAAAAAAAGGAAAAATCTGAATGTTGCAAGTGTGGAAAAATACAAAAAGCATAGACAGGAATGCATTTTCTTTTGGTATAGGAACCATAGCAACAACAAAAGCACACGAAAATGCCTCCTTATCAAAAATGTTTTTGCTGAAAATCACAAGAAAATTATTCTCCTACTCCAGGAAAACTCTTTACGTTATCGTCCTTTATTTCCCCTATGCTCCTTGATGTTATCTTGTTTGACCACATGAGGAAACTATAGTTTTAATTTCAAGCTTACAATAACAGAAAAATAGCCTTGAGGGGGGTATTTGTATCAATCATATCTCCAAAGTTAACATGGGCATACCCCTTTTTTATTCCATATTTGCAGTTTACATTGAAAGATTGACAAAAGAGGAAAGTTTGACAAAAATCTAAGTGTGGGTTCTGTTTCAATGGAAGGACCTTAAATGAGCTCGAAACAACCCTCAGTGACCTCAGTCTTTTTGCTGAAAATAAAATATTAAAACAAAACACATAAAGCATTTCTTAATCCTTGTTTTTATAACTCTGACTCGTTTCATGGCTCGCGAGTACCGAGAAGCGAGTCACTATTGTTTTAAATTAGCTCATTTAATAGCCCCATTCGTGCCTCAAAAAAAATACTCGTTTGACTTGCGCCTCGTACTCGCGAGTAGCGGTTACTTTACTCACGGACGGTAATGAACACGCATCATAAAACTGCCACGAGTGAAGGCTACGAGAAGCCTCTTGTTGTAGTAGTTTTGATTATTGCGCTGATAAAGGTAATTTTGACAGGTAAAAGAAGTGAACCACCAAAATGTTAATCTCTTTGTCGGAGCTTGTGTGGAGCCACCGGAAATCTGTCTCGTTACCCATTATTGTAACAAAGGAAGTCTTCAGGTATGCGATAATAACAAGGCAAACACAAATAATGCCTTACCTTAGAATCAAAGCAGTTGTGTTTAGCCTTATGATACGTTACGGACATAAACCTGATTTCCCTAACTGCAAAAATTCAAATGTACATACATGATACATTTTTTTCTTTTTGGTAATATTTTGAGGATAAAGAAATTGTGCTAAATTATAAGAAAATAAATATACTGAAACAACAAGTTTGTTGTTATGTTAAAAGTTATTGCATTGTTTTGTGTTTGCAAGCATAAGATGGTGTAAAGTTTTTTTGAAAATCTACACTTCTGCGTACACCTTACGTAATGGCAGCTGGCTATGTTACCCAGAATTCAATGCTGCGCAACTTGAAACATCTGTTTTGTAGTCTGCTGTAACATACTCAAAATGTCACAAAACCTCGGTGGAGTCTTTCATTACCCACTACCACCATCTAGTCATCCCACGACCCAAATTAAGCCAGTTACGCTATCCCAACATACATTCAAGCTTGACGAAAAGAAACTTGGTGTGTTTGAGTAAAATAATAGAATCAAAGTTTAAGAAATATTTCAAAACGTACATTATACAATTTAGAAAATATGAAGCAACCATAAGCTTGATTTTAATTTTCTACAACGAAGGATGTCCTGCATAACGATGATATCAAGCTAGACTGGATGTTTCAGATGTCAATTGCAAGTGATATTGCGAGGGTAAGTATATTTTCTTAACTCAGAAGAAAGAAAGAGATTACTTCTCAAACTTTCTTTAACAGCAACTGCAATTAGAAAAAGTTGGTTTAATCTTATTCTGCTTTATGAAATAGAACAAAAACACTTACTATATACAGTTACAGATACATGTTTGCTATTGGTAGGCTCATTATTTCCTAACGGAACATTTTATTTCATGATATTCGTTTTTTCCTTATGGTCAAAAACGTTTTACTTTTAGAAAAAAAAAAATCCTGTCACTAGTTCTACAGTTGACATATATGACGCACTAAACTTCTTTTCTCGATGAATCAGTTGAGTATCCTGGTTTAACACAATATTGAAAGATGGTTCATTATTTACATTTACACAACTTCAAAAAAATCATGCAAGTAGGGCGATTCTAACTTATGATAGAAAACAGAATACGTTATTTTAGGTATAGTCCTCACAGTTGTCTTGTTTCGTGCCTAGGGTCTTAACTACATTCATGGCAGCCCTTTACGTATGCATGGTAACCTCAAATCTTCGAATGTGGTAATCGATAGTCGCTGGACCTGTAAACTAACTGATTACGGATTATTCCTCTTCAAAGAAGGGCAAGAAGTTGATGTTGAAGCTGGATTTAACGAAGATTACGGTAGAGTCGACTATTTCTCAATGTTAAATTATCTTTTCAATTTTGTTTTGTAGCATGTCATAGACTGCAGCTTATAGTCCAATAGCAAAGTCCAGAAAATAACAATTCGGCTCAACCCACGGCCGTCAGAAAAGGTTTGACACCAAATTCTAAGATGAAGAACTTTGAACAACCCACAGCAGTTTTTTGTTATTGAATTGTGGTATAGTTATTGATCATAAATTATAGGGGAGATTTTTGTCACTCAACCCGCATATCAGCATGCAAACGAAGAGGCTGCTCACGACTATGGGTTCATCTACCTGAAAACTTAAGGTGGTCCACTACAACTAAATAAAAAAAAAATTCAAAATCAAGTTTTTCAAGAAGTTTTTATCACTTTGCAGCTACCTGCAATGAAATGAGACCAACACAACAGACATTTGAGTCTCTTGTTGCCTTGGCAACAAAACAAACACTCTCAAGGGTGATAAAGGTACCCCCATTACAAACCTATCTGGGTGAGAATAAACAGTTGTGATGAGCAAAAACTATTTTTAACAGGTACTAAATATAATTATTTAGGTGGCAAACCTCCAACTTATTCATTTTTTTCTAATCATTTGGGAGGAAAAATTAAAAGGTAAAAAAAGGGAATTTTCTGCATTCCAAACTCAAGCTTTTTGCCTGCCGGGCAAAGACAAAAAAAGATATACACAGTTTTGTAGGTTTGTCCCCAAAAGGAATTGTTTATCTCATGCACCCTGCCTAAAAAAGTTGTTACATAAAAACCAGAGAGAGGAGCAATGTTTACAAGTTAGTCATTTTACAGAAATCAAATAGCACAGAAATTACAATTAGAGCACTAAAAAAAATACTGAAGTCAGGTTTGCCATTTTTTTTACAAAATAGTGTTGCAAATAGGTTTGTGAGACTAACCATGAAAAAAAATAAGAAGCAAGCCAATTTATGAACATTCATGGCCTAAAGTGTAGAAATACAGAATGTAGCTGGTGAGATCTGGTACATTTGCATATTTGGCCTCTTTTCCATGAGCAACAACAGTCAGTCGGTCAACTTGATCGTTCCGACTTTTTTGTTAAATTCACAGTGCCAATAAACAGTTCTTTGTTAATGGCAAGGATTATGCTTTCTTAGCCCTTTATAATGAGTTCAGGCACCAGCAAATGCCCAGTATCACACAAAAAAACACTATTTTTTCGCGTTTTGACATTTGAAACCGCCCTTTTGAAAACTAATTGAATTATGGCAAGCATGGTCACGTGAACACCTTTTATATGACATCATACCTGTATGCTATGTCCAGTCTTTCAGTGTTTAATTTTGAAGAAATAACAATTTTACGATATCCCCCCCCCAAAAAAAGGCCTTTTTCCCACTATTTTTAAAGGTAGTGGACCACCTTAAAATAGCTTTCGCTTATGTACCAACCCCCCTGTCTTAATTTTTAGCTCAATACGAGGCGCAGTCACAGATTACAAATAACCAAGAGATGGAACGTTTATCGCAAAAATGTTACAGACGAGATCCCCTAAACGCGACTTATTTTTTTAGTGTAATACGAGCAACATTCTTTTCCAATTTGTAGCGCAACATTGTTGCTTTGCAGGTTGGGACGTGAAGTTTCCCGTACTACAACATACTAAAATAACTTGTAACGCAACAAAATTCGCTGTTGCAATTTGCCGGGTAGTTTGGCAGAAAGTAGATTGCCTCTACTTTTCGCAACAGAAATTTGTGTTGTTGCGCGTATTACCAACTCATCCACAACTTGTCACGCAACCAAGCACGAAGCAAATGCCAGTGATTAGTTCTCCCAAGCTGACGTCGGAAAATTGAGCGAGCGCGCCCAATTCAAGCAAATCAGAACAAACAAAATGGCGGAGCAATGTGAAAATTTCGAAAATGTTTGTGCTGTTGTATTAGAAAAGAAGCTTTCAGACGAAAAAAGTTAGACTTTATCCAAGATTTGAAAACGTTTCCCTGTCTGTGGGATACCACAAAACCCGAATATTGAAATAGACAAGCTGAAGTGGCGGAAAAAGAGCATGCAACTCTGCCGAAAAAGTGACCTCGACCCAAATGTTTTGAAGAATATTCTGCATGGACTGCTGCCTATTTTCTCTTTTGAAAATAGTCGACCGACATCTTGTTTATTTGCCTCTTGCACTTCAGTGCTCGCGCTTACACGAAACTGACCAGTCTGAGGCCATAAAGCATAAAGAGTGCAGCTGCAACAGCAAATGTTTTTGCGTTACAAGTTTTTTATAGTTTGTGGTGATACGCGCAATTTCACATGCGAACCTGCAAAACAACAATGTGCGCTACAAGTTGGGCAAGAATTTTGCTGGTATTACTTCGCCTTAAGAACTGATTTTGTGCTTACAGCTTAATTTTATGTTTTTCCAGCAATGAATGAGAAACATCTACCGTATTAACTATATTTCTGTTTGAAAAACTTACAAATGCCACAAAATTTTCGTTAAAACTAAAAGTTTAATGTTATCTGGACTTCTGCAGGCAAACTGTGGACAGCCCCTGAACATCTGGACAACAGTGTGTTTCCTCGTTCTCCTGCCGGTGACATGTACAGTTATGGTATTATTTTATCGGAAATAGTAACAGGAAACCTTCCTTTTGGCATGTACGAAGACATGAACCTAGCAGGTAAATTACTTACGGAAAATAAAGTTATCGACAACTAGATTTGTTAGTTCGTTCAAAAACCTTTTTTTAACGAAACAGAAACTTTCATCCCGCCATTTCCATAAATAAATGTACAACTGCGATACAGTTAATTTAGAAAAGATAAAATATTTAAATTTATTGGCATCTCTTTTTCAAGATAAATTTTCAATTAGCTGCATAACTGCGTGAACTCCAGGGTCATGCTAGTAAGTAAAACTAAGTATGAGCACCGTCGTTGGATTCTTTTGAGTTATTGGCAGAGGGTAATATGCGCATGCTCATCAAATTTTCTAAGCTCACGTCATGCAGCCTCCATCCATTGTCTACCTTTTTACTCATTTCATGTATGGACACTGTGCTCCCTGTTATCACCAAGATGATAAATCTCTCTCGAATCTGGGATTTTTCCTAACTACGGTTTGTCCTTGTTTGAAGAAAGTTAATTTTTATCGGCATTTAAACGTATCAGTAAGTTATCAAACAGAGAAAAAACTCTTTACTAGTACTAAAAATTGAATCATTGAATAATGCAATTCTAGTGTTTTTATTGGCTGAACGGCCATTATGGTCTATGAGCAATTATATCATAATCTACAAACTTTGCTCTTCCAATTGCCGATAAAAATCATGGATGAGTGTTTTTATTGTTTGAGTAAAAATCTCTCGATAATAAAAAAACAGAACTAGAATAGTTTTTAACAAATTTCAATTTTTTCAAACAGTTAATGTTGATGTAAACAGTTTTCTCGTGCAGAATTGCTTGGCAGTCTATCGAGTAAAATGTGAACTAAATTGCTTCAATTACGTTCAGCCGATAGAAGTTAAGAGCGAGTTCTTTAATCGTTTAAGTTAAAATCTCCAGAAAATAAACAAAACAATGTTGATGTAAACAGCTTTTCGCATGCAGGTGCGCTCGGCAGTCTGTCGAGTGAAATGTGTTAAACTCATGCTTCATTGTCAATTAGAAGCTTTAAGTCTGCAGAATAACTGGGGAAAAATCGAGAAATGTGGGGGCCGTATTGGATGCAAGAAAACTGCGCACATGGCGAGCAAGGGCTGCATGGCTTTCCTCCGCAGTTTTTGAGCTTTTACAACTGCACCAACGTGCAAGTTCACGATGACTTTAGCGGACGCGGTTAAACTATGTGCAAACATAAACAGAAATATTTTTACTCATTCAAGCACAAACTGGGCGTGTCTTGATCGTCGCAGTTTTGTAATTTATTCAGTACAACGCGCGCATAAAAATTTGACAGTTTTTGAAAGACACGTGACACGTCATGAAATGAGTTAAACCGGAGTTTTTCTGTACATTGTAACATCCGGTTTCTTCTTACAAAACAAATTCGCAAAGATTTGTCTTATCTCGGGGGCGTTTTTACTAAAGACGCGCCTTGTTGGCTATCTACGATCTCATATCCAACGCGCACTCGTGGAGTAATTGTTAACCATTTTAGATGCATTTGTGACTGGCAGGATAAGTTACTGTAATAGATTACTTTATGGTCTTCCAAACAGCAAAAATAGATAAGTTTCGTGTTGTATACTGACCTGCTGTTGTCATTGTGTGCGCATGCGTGATTTTCCATGTGCTTTTGAGGCGATGCGCCATGTTGGATAAAGGAGTTTCAAACCGGTAGAAATACAACTTTTATTGTTTATCTTTGTTATTACAAAATTACAACTGGCGATGAGGATAGAAAAATTAAGTGTTCTTCCAGTGTAAAATGGCTCAGTCACAAATTGGTTTGATAGAACCGTTTGACGGTGACGAATTTTCGGATTACAGTGAACGACTCGATTCATATTTGCTTACAAATAAGATAGCTGTTGTGAAGGCAGATGCCAACGAAGCTTCAAAAAATGCAGCAGACAAGCAAAAAGTGGCAGCATCCATATCAGTTATTGGAAAGATGGCCTACAAATTTTTAAAAGATCTCTGTTTACCAGATAAACCCACGGATAAAACTTACTAACAGCTCAAGGAAATTCTACAAAATTACTACAAACCAAAGGTACTTGCAGTCGCGGAATCGTACTGCTTCCAACACACAATCTAAGGTGAGAACGAAAGTGTTATTGAATACTCTAACAAGTTAAAACGCTTGGTCATATATTGCAATTTTGGGCCATTCCTACCTAGAGCGCTGAGGGATCAGTTTGTGGGGGGAGTAAGAAGTCAGGCTACCAAGAAAAACTTACTGTCCCAGGACAGAACATTTGGTCAAGCTTTAAAAGTCGCCCAGGCCGACGAGTTAGCAGAGAAAGAATCAAAACGACTTGTTGAAAATACTGATATTCCTGCAAACCCACAAGTACATGCAGTACTTGCCCATAACGATAGATTTAAACCTGTGGCTACTACATCCACAACTGGAGGGAAAAGGTGCTACCGATGAGATTCAACTCAACACCTAGCGAATAAATGTGTTCATTCTAATTCTCCTTGTAATTATTGCCATAAGACAGGACACTTGGCTAAAGTTTGTTCTAAACGAAAGAAAGAAAGAAAGTGGTGGTTCTAGTTCCCATACGAATCTTGTTAAACCTATACGTACAAACGAAGATAAGGAGGTAGACATGTTTAATATTGATACTGTTTTCATGCGAAATGTTAACTAATCTGCAATTTGCCTCTTTTACAAATTTACTACTACTATTGAAGACAAGGATGTTGTTATGGAAATAGACACTGGCAGTGCTTTGACCCTGTTAAGTTTGAGTGACTTTAAGAGGTTAGCGGGAAGTACAAGTTCCATTAAACCAGCCACACTTATTCTTAAAAGTTACACGGGAGAAACCATAAAATGCCTAGGAGAGAAAGAAATTTGCATGATAGTAGGGGATCAAGTGCACAATCTTACGATCAGAGTGGTGGAGGGACCTTCCTTATTAGGCAGGGACATGATGAATAAGTTTACTTTACCCTGGCATAATATTTTCAGTGTGGTGTCTATAACTTCAGATGATATTATTGAACAGTACCCTAGACTATTTGACAATAGTACAGTGGGAAAACTCAAAGATTTGCAGGTGTCCTAGAGAGTAAATAATGATGACCCAGTATTTGTAAAACCCAGGGTGGTATCTTTTGCTGTTCGTAATCAGTATGAAGCAACCTTAGAAAAGCTCGAAGCAGATGATATTATCGAGAAGGTCAAGCACACAGACTGGGCCTCACTAACAGTCCCCGTTTTGAAGCCGGATGGCGGCCTAAGGTAATGTGGTGATTACTCTGTTACCATAAACAAACATTCTACTTCAGAACAATACCCAGTACATACCCTTGAAGAGCTACTTAGTAAACTATCTGGTGGTAGTAAATACACAAAACTTGATCTCTCCCAAGCATATCATCAATTAGACCTAGCGCCTGAAAGCAGGAAATACACTACTATAAACACTCACAAGGGACTATACCAGTACAAACGCCTCACTTACGGTATCAACAGTGCTGTCTCTGTTTTTCTGCGAAAAATAGAGAATGCCCTTGGAGACTTGCCCGGATGTTTTGTATACATCGATTACATTCTAATTACAGGAGAAACTAATGAAACACATTTGAAAAACCTACAAGGAGTACTTCAACGATTACAGGATGTAGGCCTTAAGCTTAAAAAGAACAACTTCCTTTTCATGATGGATGAAATTGTGTGCCTTGGATTTGCCATCACTGCTGCAGGGGTCTCGTCAACTAAAGAGAAAGTCCAGGCCATCAAGGATGCAGCCCCTCCTACTAATGTTGCTGAATTACCATCATTTGTTGGCTCTGCTAATTTCCTTCGTAAATTTGTTTCTGATTTTGCGGAAATGTTGTCCCCTCTGTACCAGCTACTGAGAAAGGGAACCACCTGGAAATGGGGAAAGAAGGAACAGGACGCTTTTACAAACATTTAAATGTCCATGTGTTCATATACTGTGTTACGGCATTATGAGCCTGCTGCGAGGCTAGTTCTTCAATGTGTATGCTTTTTCTGTGGGACTTGGGGCCGCCCTATTACAACCTGGTTCAGAGGATGTGTTACAGTCAGTAGCTTATGCTTCTAGAACATTAAACAAAGCTGAACAGAATTACTCCCAAATTGAGCGGGAATCCTTAGCTATAGTGTTTGGAATTACAACGTTTTGCCAATACCTTTTGGTCGGCACTTTAAACTACTTACAAATCACAAACCCCTTATTACTCCTCTCGGAGAGCACAAGCCTGTGCCACGACTAGCATTTGCAAGGATAAAACGATGGGCTATTCTTCTAGCAGCGCATGATTACACCATTGAATACATTGCTGGCAATGACAATGTATTTGCAGATTATTTATCCAGGAAAACCAGTGCGTGCTGAATCTTCTCCCGAGGAACAAGCCAATGTACAAATTATGTTTATTGAAGGGGAACAGGTTATCGACTCTACTATGGTTGCTATGAAAACCAGGAAGGATCCAATTCTAAGCAAATCCCTGTACTTTACTAAACATGGATGGCTTGAGAAACCAGGTCCCGAATATTTACCTTTTTACACTAAGAGATTTGAACTTACCAAAGAGGAGGGTGTTTTGATGTGGGATTCTAGGGTTGTTATCCCTGATTCCCTTCGTGTTGTACTACTAAATGACCTACATGCAGAACACCTAGGCATAGTGAAAATGAAGCAGTTAGCTCTTCGTTACTTATGGTGGACTAAATTGGATAAAGACACATAAGAAACTGTTAAACTGTGCTCCGCTTGCCAAGAGTCTGTCAAAGCCCCTCCATCTTCTCAGCATGCTTCACGGTTTTGGCCTGAGGGACATGGAAACGCTTACACTTGGACTTTGCCGGCCCTTATCAATGTAAAATGTTCTAAGTGATTGTTAATGCTTATTACAAGTTTCTCGACATCATACCAATGACACATGCCACCTCTTCAACTACCATTGTTGCTCTACGTCATACTTTTAGCTATTTTGGACTACCAGAACACTTGGTTACTAATAATGGTAGTCAAGTTGCCAAGAGTCTGTCAAAGCCCCTCCATCTTCTCAGCATGCTTCACGGTTTTGGCCTGGGGGACATGGAAACGCTTACACTTGGACTTTGCCGGCCCTTATCAATGTAAAATGTTCTTAGTGATTGTTAATGCTTATTACAAGTTTCTCGACATCATACCAATGACACATACCACCTCTTCAACTACCATTGTTGCTCTACGTCATACTTTTAGCTATTTTGGGCTACCAGAACACTTGGTTACTAATAATGGTAGTCAATTTACCAGTGCTGAATTCCAGAAACTTCTTAGGGACAATTGCATCCAGCATACCACTACTGCACCAGACCATCCCGCTACTAACGGCTCCAGGCAGAGCGTTATGTTGGGGACTTCAAGGATAAAATTAATAGATTGGATATACCAGTGAGTCTTTACAGACAAAACTAGACAGGTATCTGTTAACTTACAGAGCCACGCCCACTTCGTTAGGAAAGACCCCGTCAGATCTACTCATGAACAGACAGCTAAGACTGAGGCTTAGTGCCCTTAGGAGCAGTCCCTGCAAACAGGAAGTAAAGGTTTTTCAGGACAACCTCAACAATAGACCTAAGTACAGTCAAAATCAACCTGTGTTTGCTCGTAACTTTGGAAGGGGGACTCGATGGGTACCTGGTATGATTATTATTACCATCAGGTCCAGGAACTATGATATTCAAGTAGGAGATGTAGTATGGAAGCGTCTCGAGGAACAGTTACGTCCACGATACATCCCCACTAGTAAGAGTACCAAACCTCAATCGGTGCCTTAAATCAGGTGGACACACCTGCTATGAACTCTACATTGCCTATTACACCGTCTACAGACGAGGAGAGTTCGCCCTTAGATTTTGAGTAAACTCCAGAGACTTACTCTGGGCCCGCTTGTGGAGATTCTACTGTACCAGAACAGCCTCTCAGTAGCTGTGCCCCGGCAGCTACACCACAAACCAGGAGATTCCCCCTACGGGAGAGGAAGCCACCTGATAGATTCATTGAACATTGTTAATCGAGGAAACTGTTTTTGATGGATGCATGGAACATTGTTTGGGTAGTAGACTGTTGTTGAGTTGTTGTTAATTTTCTTTTATAGGGAAGTAATTGTTATATACTGACCTGCGGTTGTCATTGTGCGCGCATGCGTGATTTTCCATGTGCTTTTGAGGCGATGCGCCATGTTGGATAAAGGAGTTTCAAACCGGTAGAAATACTACTTTTACTGTTTACCTTCGGTATTACAACATTACACTTCGGAAAAGGCAAAACGCTGCAGCTACATTTTTTAACTTTCACCAGAAAGTATGAACATAAAACACATGTTCTTCAAGAACTCCATTAGTTACCAGTTAGGTTCAGAATTCGTCTAAAACCGTAAATTTTAACTTTAAAGACTTACACGGCGTAGCTTCACAACATATTTTTCATTTGATTAACGATCGCCGTCATACCGCATACTTCTTAGTGTAACGATTAGTTGCAGCAAGTTTTACTTTAAGCACCCATATGCATGTAACAGTTAACAAGTAGTTTATTATCCGTTATAATTGCAAACAACATTATACATTATAGGAATTATTGCACGGGTAAAGAAAGAAGAAAGTCCACCCTTCAGACCACGAATTACCGCTGATTTGGTTGGTCACCCCCAGTACTTACATTTAGCAAAAGACTGTTGGAATGAAAGCCCTCCACTTCGTCCTAAGCCAAATGATTGTCTTAAGCAACTGAAGATGATGAACAAAGGAAAGTACGCATTAAAATTTACTAAAAGTCTTTCCCAAACATAATCAATAAGTTTCATAACCTTAAATCAACCTAAGACAATTACGTTTGCAGCCTCTCTTAATAAAAACTTGATTAGCAAACTGCATAGTTGCATTTAGTTACAGGGGTTGGATAATGTCTCCATTTGGAGGAAATACCTTAAGCTCTGCGACCTTGATAGAATAAGAGATTCTTTTGGCTGTCATTATTTTAGAAATTATTCGAGCAACAACAACAAGTTGTGGGCGTTCTCTGTGCTACAATTATTGTTTCATTTATTTGTTGTTCTATTCCTCTCTTAACTACTTATACTATTGACCAGGGAAATTAATATCATGGATAACATGATCAACATGATGGAAAAGTACACTGACCATTTGGAAGAGATTGTGGCAGAGCGCACACAAGAACTACAGGAAGAAAAAGCTAAAACAGACGAGCTTTTGTACAGGATGCTGCCAAGGTGAAACAATTGAGAAAGACTTTTTGCAGTGGTAGAATAATCAACATTTATCCTATTTCAATTGAGATGAATAGTGGCAGAGACTTATCTGCTGAGGCGTCGAAGGCGCAAGGTAGATATTCATCAAGCCACTATTCACCGAAATTAAAATAGAATAAGTGTTTAAGTATATACCAGCGAGGCAACTGATCTATGGAACTTTCCTTTAAAGGAAAAAAGGGATTTGTAAGAAAAAAATACTATTATTACTTGAATCTCTGAGCGTGACGAAACTCACGCATGAGAAGAATAACTTGAATTATAAAATAACCCCAGTGAATCTCGCGCACTGATTGGTCGAATCCGTATAAAAACGGTGCTCTGTAAGAGAGTACACGGAACACTTCGGAAAGTTTTACACAACAGTGATTCAAAATCCGCCGCAATATTTATTGCTTGCAAATAACTTTATTTTTATCGTAGAAAACATGTTAGTCAGTGACAACGTACAAAATTACATTTCAAATCTGATAACATATAAAAATGAGCCTATTTAGGTATGAAACTGGGAGACCAAAAACTGAAAGATGTAGTTTACTGCATTCAACAAGTTAGAGCTGGCCCACAACGAAATCCCTGACAAAAAATACGAAGCACTCGACGAAATAGTTTCTTTTGTTTAAAGTAATAAAAACTCTCCCAATTATTACGTTATAACACTATTGAAGGCAAAGAATGTTTGAATAGTAGCATTTATTAGTCGAAAAACAGCTTTCGTACGCAATATTTGAAAAATACTATAATTCAAGCTAGGTACCAAACTAAACCTTAAATTTGTTAACCTTTTGTCATTATCCGACTTCTTTCTACTTTGTATATGAAGAGTGGAGAAAAGAACGAGGAATTAAAAAGGGTCTCTCAGAAATTTATGACAAAAGAACTGTTAGAACACATCTATTACCAATTTTAGTCGGCTGAGTGTGCACAGACTTGATTTTCATTGCGAAAAAGCGGATACCGCGGACACCACTGAACAAGATACCACTGAATCGGATACCACGGATACCAATAAATAAACTGAAATAAAAACCCAACTTAGGCCAAATTAACTAATTTTGCAAAAAAAAAAGCTAAATTGCAACCGTTCCTAAGTGCGCGCATCCATAATACGATAAACAAACGAAAACCATTAGCTCTTTGTTATAGAACAGTTGAGTGCTTAGTCCAAGAGATAAATATCTGTTCACAAGCTGATGGAGCGAAAGTTTCTTCTTAACTGCATTTTCAAATTTTTTATTGAATTAACATGTACGTACAGAAACGCATGACATGCAGCTTGAAAAAAATCTTGTCAAAGAGTTTAGAGGCCAGCCATTGAGGGGTGGAGGGTGGGAGTTTATTTGAAAAAAATATGTTCCTGCTAGCCAAATTCTCTATAAAAATCCTGCAGCAACTGGTGAACGAAACAAAAACATCCCAGATCGGGAAAAAAATTGCAAGGCGATTATGTTACAAAAAAAAATCCTGCATGTGTTCTATATAAAAAAAACTCTTGCACGCTGTTAGCGTTCCTGTTAGCCGTTTTTCTTGGCTCGTCACCAATGCTCCTCCCCATTGTGGGAGCATTGGTGACGGACCGAAAAAACGGATGCGAGGGAAACTAGCATGCTGTGGGACACACAAAAAAAGTTCCCCTCTCACCTCTCACGAGCGTGCAGTTCATTTTTGTTTTCATTCATGAAACGATTCGGTTTCTTCAGTTTGCTTCGCGGGGCAAACTCCAGTCTAAACTAGTTGAAAATTGGAAAGTTTGTTACATTCTTCACTAATGTTTGAAACCTATGAATGTATTGCATGCCTTCACAAACATTTGCTAACACAATCGTCGACCAGATGCACGGCCGGCAGAACCTTGATTTATCAAGATTTAGATGTACGCTCTCGTCAGACAAAAAGGCTGTCAAACATTTCTACATGTGTTCTAAACGGTTTGTTAGCATTATCCAATTGCAAATACATCAACGACGATAGTCTCGCAGAGGTAAATATACGTTTACTAAATAAATGCATCTTGTGTCAGGTAAATTACACGGAGCTGGGCTTATCGGTGAGAGGACTGTAATAAACTCGTCTATAATTTTGGCCACGATATGGAAAGTATTTTAAACTTTACAGCCATCATATTGGGCCTCCCGTGGTAATCCTGTGTTTTCAGAATGGCGGCGATGGCTTGGCAACCTTTGCGACTCCAAGTTTCCGTCCTAAAGGTACAATGTATTTTGCAAAAAAAGTTAATTTAGCCTAAGTTGGGATTTTATTGCACTGTATTTATTGGTATCCGTGGTATCCGCACCAGTATCCGTGGTGTCCGCGGTATCCGCTTTTTTCGCAATGCCGTTTGATTTCAATGCCTCCTTGAACAGTCTCTGCAACCATCACTTATTATAATCCATCAAGCAACCATGATGCTGTCCATATCCAGATCCAGGCGCATGAAGTTCTATTGTTAAAGATATCGTAAAGCTCGACGGCATGTTCTTGGGATGTACTATCCAAAACGTCCAAACGAATTTGTCTTCTACCAAACCCGAACACTCGAGGTCATTTCAAAGTTGACTCAAGACGATTACACTAGTTATTTTTTCCGGTCTCTACTTGAAAGCTTGTAAGAAAATATTGCCTTAGCTACCGCAAATAAGATTGTTTTGTAATTTCTCTAGGACTTGAAGCAACTGTTGGCCTTTTCTAATGACAAACTTTCTGATTAAGTGGAGTACTTTCCCTCTATTCGCGACAGTTCAAATTCAAACTTCACGCTTTGTGCTCGCAAGATGGCAGATGACGTGTAATTTACGTTTAAGGAGAATTTGGATGTTGATATTATGTTGCGCGTCACTTTGCTTCTTCATATTTTTTTGTTTGTTATTTCATAAAAGCAATAAAACGCATTTTCCGTGCCGCGGACGGCTCGTGACTTTCAAATTTTTTATCAATTTTCCCAACATCCCCCCACCGTGCAATAAAAAATTACACGGCATGGAAAATGCATTTTATTGCTTAACCAAAACGTGGTTTTGACAGCTTGCCAACTACAAAATACCGTAAATGGTGTAAAACAGAGAATCGGTTGAAACTCGTTTAAAATTCCCGTGTTTTTATAGCAAACTTTATCAATATCGTGGTCCGAAATGGACGCGAAGTGACTACTTCCGTCCGCCATTTTGTTTCTGCGTCATTATTTACTATTTCAAAACCAATCATATCGCGGGTAGCCGAGCTTTTATGTACTAATAAAGATTATGGGATTCTTATAGTTCTTAAACGAGATTTATTTTCGAGATTCAATTATTTTAAACTTTTACATGTGTTTTATAATCTTAAACGACGGGATTTTTTTAACCACTATTTATCACTCGGTTAATAGTAAGCAATAATCCCCCGAAGTGGAGTTAACTAGAGTTGGATAATTACCGAGACGTTAAGAGACAATGAAAATATCTATCGCTTAGCACCGGCGCAATCAGTCGAAAAAACCCTGAGAATTGGTGAACTTTAAGTTTGAAACCAAATTGATTTGTTTAAAAGGTTCATGCGCAAGTAAGAAAAGTGCGCGCACTCTCTACAATTGTTGTGCTTTTTCTTGCAATTTCGAGTTAAAACAATTTTCATCCTACCAGTGAATACAGACATTACTGAATTTCGTTGCCCTCTTTGCGGGAATGGCTGAATCGTTTATTTTGTAAATTTCGTCTTCCGAAACTGTCGTCTTCCGAAACTTTCTCAAAACAGTAAATAATTAATACTTAATCTACTTCAATTTCGGTGGATAGTGGCAGAATATCTACTGAGCGCCGAAAGCGCGAGGTAGATATTCATTAAACCACTATCCACCGAAATTGAAGTAGAATAAGTTGTTTAGTATATACCAGCGAGGCAACAAACTTTCTTTCAAGGAAACGAAAGATTTTTTTAGGGAAAAAAAAAACACTTTTATCACTTGAATAAATGAGTGTGGCGAGTCTCGCCCGAACATACAAAAAACATATTTGGACAGTTCTGTCAACTACAAAATGTCGTAAATGGCGTAAAACTACATTTCTTTAGGCTGTTTTAATTATCTCGTATTTTTAAAGTAAACTTTTTCAATATCGTAGTCCAAAACTGTCGCGAAGCGACAACTTCTGTCCACCATTTGGTTCGGTCTCATTGTCTACTATTTCGGAGGCAAATATTGTCTCACAACTGTTTCTAAACCAATCAAATTGCGCGTAGCCGACCTGGTATATACTAATCATGGATATTTACTCTTTCAGGAACCAGTCAGAGCGCGCGAAAAAAACTATTCACTGCTTTGGTATATACTAATACAAAATCTTAAACAAACTATAGGTTGAAGAGTTTTCAATGGTATGGTAGTCGGTTTCGGCTAAACAGATACAATGGCTTGTACATTAGCTTTGATATAAGTTAGTTTTAAGTTGCAAAAACATAGTTTATTTCTTTTACCTCAAATTAGGTTGAAGAAATCCTTGATCTTTAACTGTTGAAAAGATTTAGCTAGTTTATTAGCAAAAACATTCAATAACGTTTATCACGTCTAAACTTCTTGCAGGAGTGTAGCTGAAGAACTGAAACGGGGCCAAACTGTCACTGCGGAAACGTTTGACTCAGTCACTATTTTTTTTAGTGACATTGTAGGTTTTACCAAACTGGCGGGTGGTAGCTCGCCACTGCAGGTAAACTGTAGTTCTAAGTTGCCAAAAAAGGAATTGTGCTATCCATTTTTATGGCCAGCAATCCATTCATCTAGCCCCTAGTCACTACCGTCGAAACCGGTAAATCAAGATGGCACACACGAGAGCACGGGGGGGAAGGGGGGGGGAATGGTGAAGAAAAATAGGGACTACAGACAAGCTATTAAAAAAATCTGCCTGTTCGCCAGGCAACGGAGTAATCTGATTGATCGGCGTGTTGTCAAACTGAGTCACGTCCGAGACCCGTACTTGTTACGGCGAAAGTCGTTTTATAAAACCCAGAGAAATGCGGTGGAAATTTTGGCGGACTCGATTTATTTGCCATTCTTCCTATGGGATTAAGAAAAAGTGTGATCTATCAGACTTTTGTTTCTCTGAGAGAAAAACCAACAAAACCGCATGTGGACAGTTGTAATTGTCTCGCCGCTTGTAGCAGACCAAATTTTGATACATCAGCAGTCAAAAGAAGTTTGAAGTTGTACTTGCGGGAGCAACTGCAGAATACCTGGCCAGTAATTATTTATCATCTGTTTTTTGGATTTTATTAAAGCACTTGTATTTCTAGAGTAATTTCGATGCCAACGACCTTGTTAAATACAAGAGAGATAACTCCTCCGCAGTGCTGTGTTTTTGAAACGTACATTCTCCCACGGTTTGTATAATTTTCAAGTTTGATCTTCAGCAATGCATTAAGTTTAGAGAGTCCAATTTCAGGAGCAGGCCTTAAAGTTGTGTGCTTAAATAGTGTATTAGCTGCCCTATCCCACTTCTTCTCGCAAAAGTATCTTATAACTCGTAAAATTAGTTCATCATGCGGCGTACGCAAAGAAAATTGCGAACAACTTGAACTTCCCAACATCGCAACGGTAATGTCTATTTCTTTAATGTACTCTCCGTCCTCTGTGCTGTAAAACAGATTTTTGGATTCTGTTTTGCCTAAAATAATGGACTTTTTTGCCTTTGACACTGGTTGGTTCTGGCGAAGAATGCGGCGACTTTTACATTTAACTGAAACGGTCCGGGTGCACACAAGGATTTATGCGAACATTCTAATAATAATAATATAGCTGCTACATTGCGGATTTTTATAGCACAAGAAGCACATGTACAAACATGTTCTGAAATGTTTTCTTCTTTCTCGTAAAGGCGAATATTTAGGTTTTGGAATAGGAAATAATAAGACTGCCCCAGAACGGAAATTTTAACCGTCGAAGATCTGACAGAGGGTTTTGATTAACAAATTTTCTCTTCGGTTTTCTGTCGATAATCTGCCTTCCATTTTGCCGAATTAGATATTAAATGTTATTGTAGAAAACTTGCATTTGAAGAAGCTATTGGCTAAACTGTCTCTTAGAACTGCACCGTTTATTAGGAGAGACAATACAGTTTTCGGCACTCATTTTCCTTTTAGCGCCGCGATGTTTTTCTTTTCTACCACGAAGACTTATGACAACCGCTCAAGGTTTAAAATTTGATTGAATAACGGTTATTCAAATTTGATTGACCAACGAGCCGTGGCAAGTGGGCGGCAGATTTTTTTTCAATAGCTTGTCTGTAGTCCCTATTTTTCTCTCTCTCCCTCCCCCACCCCCCTTCCCCGTAGCTTTTTTTTTGTCCTAGTCCCAGTTCTCTCGCGTCAGCCATTTTGATTCACCGGTTAAGAAAAATAGGAACTGCTCGTAGTCTACTTATCTGTCTATTTGTCTAAAAGCCTTGACTGTCTATTTGTCTGTCCAAGAGTCAATCCATCCATTAATTTTTTTATTAGTCTGATACCCATATACTTGGTTTCTGCCTAGCGTTTGTGGCTCAAAAAGGTTTATCAAGTAATTCCCATAAGAAACAGAAAAATAGGGTGGCTTTTGATTTGTTCCTTTAAGTCCGGATTGTGTACAGCAATTAATAAGGCCTTAAGGATTTTCCTTTATGCCATTTATGTTTACTGTTCAAAAGCACTTTTCAACAGAAGGTATTCATCCCATTGTTTCAAGAAATCAATATGCCTCGCTGGCTGGTTTTAATTAAAAGAGTTTCGATGTTCATCCCATGCTTGTGTATATTTGAAAACAAGTCTTTATTTTGGGTCTTACATTATATGGTAGATTTTACGTTTCTAAGGTAATATAGTTATGACTAGCTAGAGTATTAACTTCACATGCAATAGGGCTACAAGAAACGTTTTTAAAACTACTTTAAAAACACTTTAAAACATAAAGAAAAAACGGGGGAAAGGAAGTATGATGATTTGAGGTGAGGGAATTGCCGTGTTTTTCAAGAAGGAAACTTTTTGGGAGGGAAAAAATAGTCTGAGTGCTAGCAATGACTTGTCTGTCTTTAAGTTGTCCGAAAGTAGTTATGACTTATGTTGTAAAGTTTTTAAAGGGAAAAATACGCATAAACCATCTTAGAACAGTATCGTTTCAAGCATCCAAATCAACCAAAGGAGGTTTGTAGACGCCTCAAATGTAATAAATGGCCCTAAATGTAATAAAGGTCCTAAATGTAATAAAATTTTGGCCCTAAATGTAATAAAGGTCCTAAATGTAATACAAGATTGGCATTAAATGTAATAAAGGTCCTATAAATGTAAGAAAGTTTGGTCCTAAATGTAGTAAACCATTGGTCCTAAATGTAATAAATCCATTATTACACTTAGGGCCTAATATCGAGGCCTCAATTGTAATAATAGCCCCTAAATGTAATAAAGGACCAAAGTATGAAGCGGATGTTCTCCTGAATGTAACATAGATAATTGATTTTGTATTTTTTCCACATCACCAACATATACTTGGTTCGATTAGCCACGCTATTTTCAAAGTCGGTTTAAGCTCTCCTCTTCTAATTACCCTTAGTACAAAATTATTGTAACCACCCTCTGAACACTAAATAAAATCTTTGTTGTTGTTGTTGTTGAAAATTGTACAGTTATAGTTACGGTTGTAATTTATTATAAAAATATTAATGATGGGGGCTTCAGAAATCACTTTCTCTACCCCTTACCCCTTTCTCTACCCCTTACCCCATCCCATCCCGTCTTTCACTAACCCTTTGCATCAACAGCAGTTACCGCCAAAATGGAGTGGATCTCTTAAGAAAATTCACAATTTCGTTGAATTTTTTTGAAAATAAGAATTATTTATACAAAAGAGACATCAGCAAAGTTTTAGAAGTAGCCCTTTTAGGAAAAAGAATACAATTTGTATCGCCTAATATCCTAATGTTTTGCGTACATCGTTCTTCACCATGAGGCAAAAATGCTCCTCCCAAATATATTATATGTACGTTTTAGTGGCGAAATAAATTATTTATGTTACATTTAGAAAAATATCCGCTTTTACACTTTGGCCCTTTATTACATTTAGGGACTATTATTACATTTGAGGCCTCGATGTTAGGTCCTAAATGTAATAACATGTTATAACAGGTTTATTACATTTAGGACCAATGGTTTATTACATTTAGGACCAAACTTTATTACATTTAGGACCTTTATTACATTTAGGACCCATTCAGTATTACATTTAGGACCAAAATTTTATTACATTAAGGACCTTTATTACATTTAGGGCCGTTTATTACATTTGAGGCTTCTACAAGGTTACCCCCGTATCCATTTAGGAACTGCTCGTGTGGCGTCGGAAATCCTAATGTAACTAACTATCTTCACTTGCTCTTTCCTCGAATACCAACATCTTAGCTCTGCTAGCTCTGGAGATAAAGTTTTGGCTGCAATTACTGTTTTTTTAATTTGCAAAGCCTATAAGGGCTAATAAAAATTTTTACCCTTTTGTTTGCATATCACTTAAAAGATATTCACATTACCCAGACATAAAAATTAGCAAAGCAAAACAACAAAGTTTGCACCTACGATTTTAATTTTAAGGTTCTTTTTTTTTAAGGTGGTTGATTTGCTAAATGACCTTTACACCACTTTCGATGAGATTATTGATCTACATGATGTGTACAAGGTGAGTCAAATAACATCTATTAGCCTTAACTTTAAAATAACTTGTAAAGTTTTGAGTTGCTGATGTATCCAGCATTAGCCCCTTATTGCTCCGACAAAAATATAACAGAAGCCAGCAACACTCGAAACATCTGCTATTATATTTTATAGTGTAGAGAATTTAAGTTACCATTTCATGGTTGTTTTTAACAAGTCGTTTTACTTACTTGAGCTCGCCACCACGCATTACAAGTCTGGTTTCGAATGTAATATCTAGACCCGGCTTAATGAATGATTTGGTTACAAAAATGGTTATGAACGCGTTGTTTCAAAACGTCCCATTTTAAATACAATCGCAAAATAAGATCCCTATTTTAGGGGCAAAATTAGTTCGAGAAAGATGGGGGCCCGGTTTAATTTTTCATCGATATAACGCGCTCATACTGCTTCTTAATACAAAGACTTGGGAGGCGGATGAAAACGTTTAGTGGAATAGTGCAGCCTGTGCAATTATAAAGAGGATGACGGGGTGGGGTTAAGGGCCAGTTAGAAAGTTCACGCCAACTGTGACTAAAATTTGCTGTTTTGTTTAAAGGTTGAAACAATAGGTGATGCATACATGGTTGCCTCAGGTCTACCCTCCCGTAACGGAAAGCGCCATGCTGGCGAGATTTCAAATATGTCATTGGATCTCTTGGCAGCAATGACAACGTTTAAAATTAGACACGTGCCAGGACAACAGCTTCAGCTTCGCATTGGAATTCACTCAGGTTTGTGTTTATACGTATAAACATATACCAACTTTATCTCGATTTAGATTTGAAGTCACTCTTTGTAAGATGTATCCCATTGCTGTTGCTTACTGCATGTTTTCACGTAAAATGTCTCATAATTTACGAGTAACTGAAACTTGGCTTACATGAAAAAAGGCATTTTTGAATTGTCTGCTGCAAGCCTCCGTAAGTAAAAACGTTTGTGCCACAAAGTACATTGTAGGTAAATGCGTACTAATTAACATTCTAAAGCAAGATAGCGCTCGACATCCTCAGAGTCAACAGAAACGGCCTCTGACTCCCTTCAGCTGTATTGCAGGCTGCGGTCATAAAAACTGGGAAAAAAATCCAAACTGTCATCTTTTCCCAAAAGGGGAACAATTAACACTAAAATTATTTTTAAAAATGATTTTTATTTTTATTATTTTAAAGTTATTATTTTCTCAAACAAAATGAGTAAATAAGACAAAAAATAAAATTTAAAGCCTAGCCATTTAACAACTACATGTTTCAAAACAAAAACACTGAAATATTGTTATCGCCCCGGACGCACAACTCCCGCCAAAAACTTTGAGCGCGGGAAAAGATCGCCCCTTGGCACTCACCAGCTAAAACAGGTAAATGTACAATAGTTTTCGCTTAGATGTCACTGAAATGAGCATCTAACTTTGTAAAACACAAAATAACACAAGTGATTCATATTTACTATACCATACTGTATTTTTGATTACATACGATAATTTTGCTTGAAAATTTTTACCATGTCGAGTATACTCACATGAAAGTCGAAACTTTAAGTTTATCAATACGTCTTTTCAAGCAGCAAAACTTCTCAAAACATTTACATTAAAATTTGAAGCAGCTATTTGTTATTATTTACGCCACTGGAAAAGAAAAGACGCAGATTATAGCCAAACCAAATGCATATATTTTCCTTGCACACTTCAGAAAAACTTCTGACGATCTCTCGAATACCAACTTGGCGAACGGAACACGGCAACACTTTGCCGCGCTTGAAGAGAACTATTCGCTTTTTATCTTGTCAATCCATATTTCATCGGGCTCGTGCACACCATTCACCTGGATATACTTTTCGAGAACCGAGGTTACGAGATAGATCGGTAGCCATAAATCACATAGTTTTGATGGTAAGCAATAAACTTAATTGAGAGTAGTGCTTTCAACGAGGGTTTTCTTGTGGCCAAACCACACTGTGGTAGATAAAGTATAAGTATAGCCTTAAAAGAGTTTGAAATATAGCCTTGGTTCAATTATGATAAGTTTTTTTATATCTAATATAATTTCATACAGTATACCTCAAAAGAGATTTTAGGAGGATGAAAATTCTAAATGAATATATAGCCGACTGTAGACTAATACTACTCTCGCGTCTAATTTTTTATTTTCTTTGTTCGATTCAAAGGGCCTGTTGTTGCTGGTGTCGTTGGTTTAAAGATGCCTCGTTATTGTTTGTTTGGAGACACGGTTAACTACGCCTCGCGTATCGAATCATCTGGATTAGGTAACAAAAACATTTTTTGGTCAATGGTTTTAGAAGTATATTCCCGTCTTAGATAAAACTAATTTCGCTGTTTAGCTTGTTCATAAACCAAGAAAATGAAACTGCTAAAACATTGAACGAGAAAGATAAGAAAAAGTACTAGGAAAAATACGAAAGAAAGCAGCTTGAATTTTGCGGTTTGTTTTTAAAGGAAAAATATATTTAAAGGAATCAGAAGGAATAACAATGAATTGCTTTTCACTGGTTCGCTTCGTTGCCACCTAAATCGTTTTTGAATTTTTCAGAATGAAATATAACTATTGGATCAGTTGGTTTTAGTATGGTATGAAATTTACCCCCACGCCTTGGACTTTGGGCAGATAATTTCCTCCTTTATCTGCGTAAATGTTATACCATACTTAGTCCTCTTCCAAATTGTTGATTGTTTTCCTATTCAGTTTGACGCAAACTCCTTTTTTCCCCATGTTTTCTCCGGGGTTTGTATATAACGGGATAGAAAACTATATACCTTGTACGGACTGTTTCTAACAATTTAAATTGGTAAAACAGCACTTAGAATACATGTCAGCCCTGAGTGCAGAGACATACTGTGTGAGCTTGGAGGCTATCACCTTGAAGAACGTGGGGAGGTTGCAATGAAAGTAAGTGGAGTGAATTAGGTTGATTGTAATATACCATACTCTCAGTGTATCAGCTAGCTTACTTTCGCAAGTGGTATTTTCGCTCTTCTTTGCCTCCTTTCAAGATCGCTACTGAATTAATACCAGTTACTATTAGTTTTTGCAGTTTATGTTATGGCTAAACTGACTTGACAAGGTATTGTAAATTATCACTGGAATTGTTAGAATTTTTGGTTGATTTTGTTCAAATAAACCCATCAAAATCAACATAATTTTTTGCAGTAAAAATTCTTATTCATAGGTGATAATACCGTTAAATTTTAAGAATAACTGTATAGCTATTAAGACAGAAATTCCTTAAGGAAAGTTTGAAAAAACAACTATTCTATAAAATCTAATTCAATTTCTGTTTTTCGCAGGGCAAAGGGACTATTTGTACCTATTTCCTAAATGGCAGAGACGGTTTTGACAAACCACTGCCAGACTTAGCACTACAAGCTGGAATGGATGAGCATACCTTTAAGTAGTAGGAAGTTCTAGTAGTTGCTACGGGTTTGTTTGTTTAACCGGTGACTAAGTTGAATGAGTGCATTTTTTCAACATTTTATTCATAAAGGCATTTTTTAAGCAGCTTGAAAAAATATTTGTAGGTGTTTAATGAAATCAGAAATGTTATGCAGCCTCACTTTTTTAAAGGACAAATCTCTCAATTGTGCAACAGTATTTTTATAGCTCTAATTGCTGTCGTAAGAATACTGAAAGTAAAGAAGGAATGTATTTTTGAGATTGAAGAAAAGTTTTGCTTGGCTCTCTGACGGGACTACGCTTTAAGACAGACTTGTGTATATTGTTCGATAATTTTTAGTAAAACAAGTTTCCTCCAGTTTTACACCAGCATTTCTCTCACAGTTTCTGCCCTTAAAACCAGTTTTCCGCCTCTTTGTGCTCTTTTTCTGTTTGTGGTAATGAATAGAAAGCGTTTTTCTGTCTTTCGTAACTTTTGTTATTTAAGCGTGTCTTAGGTGAAACAATTGATATAGAACCAGTTCCGATCAGATCACTTAAGATTCTGTTTCCCTGTTTGGGCCATCAAAATCTGCATTAGCCTGCTACTAATTTATTAATCTTTTGTACTTGTATGAGACAAGAGGGACTACACTCTACATTGTATGTGGATGCCATTTTTGTTAACTGCAACGCTTTGTGCACCACTGTCAAACAAGTTGTTATTCAAGTTGCTCGTACATATTCCATTGCTGAACTTGGCAACTTAAGACCAAATTGTGAGAGAGCGGTGTTCTTGCCTTCGTAACGTTTAAAAAATTAGTACCTTATAGAATTTTTGGAAGGCAGATCTTATAATGTTGTCTTGTTGGAAACATTGCCTTGCAATTAGATACATTTCTGAACTTTGTTTCCCTGTTGTCTTCCGTTGTTGAAAATACTTGTTTATGTGGGACAAATATTTTCGAAGGCTTTGGAAGTGAGATTAAATAAGTTGTTGTAAATAAGTTTAACTGGCTTTTTTACCTTTACAAAAACAAATTTGTTTTATCCTAAAGAACGCTGCGAGTTAAAACCTAGTATTTTGGCTATTGTAAAACGACCATACTTTTCCCTCTCTCAACCTGTGGGTATGACCGTTTGACTGATATGTTTCTGAATTACTAAATTTCTGTAATAGAAATCATTATTCGCTTGTTAACAAAAGTAAGATTTCATACTATGTACTGACATTTTCCTGAACCTATAATGTTTTGTGTTGACGACTCATCTACATGTGTGTGGTTATTGTTGAGCTAAAATTTTCTCTATCGTATTTTGGATAGTTTCTTTATATGGCTATTTGACGGCACTCGGTTTGAAAATCTAAGGTCCCTCAAACTTTCAATTTTGTTTTCATATTAAACTGGAAAAATGTTTCTATTCTCTATGGTAAGCGCACACTCTGTTAGATGCAGCAGCAAGTAGCACTTTTATTTACCTGAATGCATCTCTGTTTTAAAACTGAAAGCTTCTGAAAGTCGTCTTGAGGAAGCTTTTTTGAGTGGCCATAACCAACACTAACGACATGATCATGGTGACTATAGCTAAGCCTACTTGTGTAGTTTTTCATCGAGTTGTTCTCAAATGTACCGTATCAACAAAACAAAAAGACATACAAACGTAAAGGGAATCTAAGTTTTTTTACTGTAAAATTCGTTGAGTTATGAGAGCACAATTAAGCAAACAAACCATAAATCGTCCTTCATTCTGTTTTTGTTCGCGTCTTAGAAGTGTTTGCACACTAATCGATGACGTCAATACCTATAAATTCGCAGGCTGTTTCATATTATAAGACATTTTTGTTGGAAGCTGAAAGCGGAGATACAGTATTAAGTTTAAAAAAAAAAAATGTTTTTATGTTAGTGCTTCACAGATTTAGAATGAGTGTAAAAGTATGGTCCTTGAATGTTAATCTCTTTGATTTACGTCTTTGACATAAAAACTTTGTAATTGGTAGATTTTTTAAGAACATTTGAAAGTACAAAAATAAAGTACTTATTTTTATATGTTTGATGAGCAGTAGTTCCATACTTTAGGAGAGAGTTGATACACTAAACTAGTTTTTCAAATTTTTCCCCATTGGAATTTAGATCATGAGCATTCCCTATAGATCCTAGCTAGGCCCAGTTCTCTTGCGTCCGCCATCTTGATTTACCGACTGCGACGAACTAAAAAGGAAAAAAATAGGGACTGCTCGTAGTCTGTTGGGATTCGGTGTAACGCGCCAAAACGCATCAACAAAAAAAGTTTTACTTGTACTGCCACAATATTTCAGCTAGTTTGGGGGGAGGTAACCAATTAACTACGCCGACCCAAAAATTTCAAATCTTCAGAAAAATAATGGCACATCAACTGATATAATATTGTTATGTGGTCTACTTATTAATTGACATACCATGATGCTGCTAAAGTACAATTTAATAGATTAATTAGACTTGAAGGAG
>JAOBRD020952258.1:0-10312 GCA_027575215.2 Hydrozoanthus sils
TAAAAAAGGCATTTTGCCCTCGTAAATTCTCAGCAAAATTTACTTTTAAAACCGGTTACCAGTGCCCCAGCGAGGTTATACGGGTCAAACTTCAATTTTAGATATTTTAAACTAGTTTGAAGATTTCGCCTCAGTAGCTCTTTAAAGAATCGTCGGAAAATATTATTGGTTGTTAGCCAACTTATGGTAATAATTATTAGTTATTTCAAATTAGTTTATTAAATAGTTAAATATATTGTAAGTTAATCAATATCGTTTTATCAGCAATTGTATGAGGACTTTGCAGTCATTTACACTTCTCTTCTGTTTCGACTTCACTTTCGTTTTGCTTTTTTCTTCTTTTTCATTTTTAGAGTGCAAAAGCAAAACAAGCACGTAATGTTTTTTGTAGTTTTCTGCTGTTTTTTTGTCAAAATTGATGCTATGGAGTATAGTAAAAAACTTCCACACCTGTAATTTTTAGGGTTTTTTTCACATTTTTCTCAACGAGCATCCTTTTCATTTTCACTCTGAAGTGCCTCCTCTTCACCCCCCCACCTTACCCTCGCTTATCAGACTATAATGCGGGTAAACCGTACCAAATCATTGTTGCCTTGCTCGCTATTACAGTTGTCATGTTTTACATGAAACTTTCGTCTGCCGTCTGGCTGGCGGTAGCTTAACCCTTTCAGTCCCAGCTCTACTGTAATACTCCAAACTAGACCCTATACATATACTTTTCGATTCATTGAACAAGTCTGGGAGAATTTCAATTTTCAAATTCAATAGCTTTGTTTGATCAGTATCTTTTTTCTCATTACCAAATACCTCATTTTGTATGTAACATGTAAAGAGAAGATGGATTTTGGTAACTGGTTGGAATTGAAAGGGTTAACAGTGAAGTAATAATTAATGTAAGACGTAATGACTGACATTTTGGTTTTCCTGGTATCTCGGACATTCATTTGATTGCAAGTAAATTTCAACTGCTTAAGCTGCATCATGTTCCATGATACTAGAAGCAACTTCACGAGGTCAAGCAATGACCTCAAGGTACACCGTTTCTCCTGTTTCTCCTTCATTATCGACGTCAGCGACCTTCTCATAGTGACCGTGAGCAATCTCTTCATAAACACTCCCTTCCTCTTCGGACAATTTCGAGTGTTTAAATTCCACTGAATAATACGACGTTCTGTCTTCCAGATTATTCGTACTTGAATTAAAGTCTTGATATTTCAGAGGGCCGATTTCAGTGTCATTCATCTGCAAGACTGTAATACAGAAACATCTGTTGATTATCATGGTAGCCCTGTATCATTTCTTAAATTTAAGTGACAAGTCTTTTTAAATCTAAATCGGGACAATAATGCTCTGTTTACATCCTTGCATTTCTTCTTCTCACCTCAGGATGACAATAACACGACGTATTTCCCTCTTTACCCCTCCCAATGCATATTCCCTAACTCCAGCCACGACTGAACATACAGAATGGAATGACAGTATGTCAATAGCCACATAATGCCGTTATGTTTGGTCAAAAGCACTAGTTAACGGGATATTGTGTCTCAAACGACTGAAAATCCGACAGGTCTCGGGTTATAGCAGAAAAACAGGAAGAAAACTTTTCACCCCCAACCCGTCCCCCTTCCTGCTGGAAGGGATGTATAGTTTATGAGTTGTTAGCTAACCTGGATCTGTTTGCACAGCTTTTGTGGGCTCACGATGTTTACGATGCTTTCTCCAATAAATAAGAAAGGGCCCTGCTATCAGCAGAACAACAAGAACGGCTACCAGGGCAATAATGTACGGGAAGAGTTCCACTCTGAAATCATCTACATCTGTGAGAAACGACCATTATCAATTTCAACGTAGAAGCGAAAACATAAAAGAGAATAGAAAATAATAGAAATATCAATAAAAGAAAACATAACGATAATGAAAAAAAGGTTTTTTAAAGCGATACAAAACAATGATGGTGAAATTAGCAACATCTATAAGTACATTTATCTTAACTTCCTGCTAGCTTTAGTCGCAAAGTTTAACCTTTAGTTTTGTTTGAAATTTTCCCTTTGTCCCTCGGCGCAGCAGTTGTGAAATTGGTTGCGGAAACTTGGCTTGGTTGAACAGTGGTTTGGTTTGTATTTGTAGGAGGTTCTATGATTCCTACGAGAAAGGAACAATTAATATGTGAGTGAGTGTTAAACTGAACAAAGATGATAGTTGCTGTTAATGCTCAGAAACGTAATAAAAAATGAAAAAGGTATGGTTAGCCTTTTTTCAATATCCCTGAAGACATAATGAGCTTCTTGGTATGAAATATATTAGATAGATACAACGCTATGGCAACGTGGGGACCTGAGAAGAAGACGTCACGTTGTCAACGCAACACGAAAACATCAAAACATCGTCCTGAAACACAACGCAACGTGCACATCCAACGTAAAACAGACGTCACGTTGTTGTCGCGTTGTCTTTGCTGAAATGATTTACTATCGAAACTTGAGTAGGTGATTACTTTAGCTGCACGATTCCATTGCTGTTGTAGTATAACAGGTACCACTGTATATGTTTTTCAGTATCATGGGTACTACTGTATATAACAAGAATATATATAAGCACTCAAAAGCAATGACGCTGACTAGGCTGGGTTGCTATTAAGTGACATTCCTTATTTGTGATTTTTAGAACAAATGCCATAATTTAAAATATTTCTTGAACAGATAAATTAGTTACTTCTCATTGACTTTGTCCAAAAATCCTTAATCTCACTTGGGGGACCTGTTCCCGCAGAACTGACCGCTGCGACGGTAACAAAGTACTGTTTGCGTTCGTTCAAACGGTTTATTCTTATATACGTTGTATTTCCTTGCGAGCCAAGCACCGTGTAGTATTTCTTGCCAAAAACCTGCACTTTGTATTGGGTTATGTCTGAACCTCCTCGATCAGGGCTTTCCCACAATACTAACGCCGAGTCTGCAGTTAAATCTGTTACCTCTGCCAGTCTAGGCGCCGATGGTGAAGCTAAAACAAATAATTCAGTTACAGATAAGTGCTTATAATGCAATCGCCTCCCCGTTTGTACGGAGCTTGTCGTGCGGGAGGCATGGGTTTGATTCCCGTTTCTGGACTTTCACTCAGCTTCTGAAAATAACTGAGAAAAATTAAGGTTATAGACTGTTGCGTGTTTTCGGATATGGATGTTATATTGTAGAACCTTAATTTGACTGATCCTATATGAATGGATTTTGAAAGCAATTGAAACAACGAAAATACAAGAGGTTGCTAAGGTACTTTTTTATTCCGTATACCTAAGAGTGGTTAAAATCATATGGATTAAAAATTTCTACCAAATTACTTAAAGTTAAGTATACTTTTTCGAGCCTTCGTGGCCCGTCTGAGGCCATCAGGCTTAATTATCCCTAGCTTTGTTTGTGAAGCTAAATAACAGAAGTTCTTTGATTCCCCGGGACAGGATGAACATTAATCCGTCGCAGGATAGCACCTGGCTGAACTTATTTGAACAGTTGAGTTGACTGGATCAAGAAATATAGTGATCTTTCAATCACGTGACCCTATGGTTCAAACGCCAAATTACTCAGCCAACTCAGGCTTCACAAATGCAATTTATTTTTGGTTTAACTAATGTAGAAATCAAGGTCATTGTTGGGTTGTTCAACGTAGCTTTGATTGGTTAGTGCTAATCGGCTTTTGAACAACTGGGTCCCTGAGCTTTTGATGTATACGTGAAGTGGACATTACAAGATGAATCGATCAGGTATATATTTGCACGGTTTTGCTTCTACTCGATACATTGCCGCGGAAAAGGAAGGAAGAAAGCCTTACTAAAAATTAAAAAATTAGCAGATTGAGCTTTACTCACCTGCCTGGCAAGCATACTGCACCTCTAAATATTTGACTAATCCTTTGCAAGGATCGGTTAAACCAATCCAGCTGCTTCGGCGAGCCTGGAGGTAGCAGCTTTGTTTTCCCTCGCAGTGACGTCGGATTGCTTTCAACGAGTTATTTTCAACACACGTTCTCCTGTAGCTAACGCCTCTACATACTTTGACGCCAAACGCAAAGCCATAATTTGCCGCGTGAACACGAATCAGTCTGTTTGCTCCGGAGCATGTAATTGTGCCTTTTTCACCGTCACAAATCCTAAATGTCTCGTCTAGTTTAAAATAGCAAATAATTGATTTGAGCAAAACAAAGGTAAAAATGGAAGTTTACAGTGACACTCGTAACTATAATATTTAACTTCCAAAATATTTCAAGAATATTTCGTAAAAACTAAACAACTACTTAAACAGCCGGTCTACAAAAACAACAACATTATTAAGAAATTGTTTATTAAATTAACTATCTAAATTGGCTCTTTCGAGATTGCATTATTGTGAAATTGAAAACGTAACTGCATGATGTTCAAATAAATGATCTGGTAATTCCAAAGTTAAGTGTCGCTACCGTGCTGAATGATTAAAAATCTCTTAAATATCATTTCAACTATTGCAAGATCGTTAGAAGCTTCTTAACCCAAGAAAGCATGAAGAAAAAAAAGTTACACGAAAGCATGAGGGGGGTCAATCGGACACCCCTGCCTAATTTCAAAAGTATGGAACCAATTGCCTTGAAACTTGGTATGTGTAATAAATATCACGTGTACTTCCAATTAAGGGTAATCACGTGGCACTTGATTGGTTTCCATGGCAACCATAGTAAAGGAACACCATTAACACGTGTAAATTGATGTTTTTCAATGATAACCATCTAATCAATATATAATCGTTGTAAAAACTTTGCACTTGCAATTAATACATATTTGTGTTCAATTATCTTACAACTAATTTATACCACATTCTCTCTTATTGGTTTCCATGGTAACAACAGCAAAGAAATACCAAAACTGCAAAACTGTTGACACTAAATGTTGCAAACGATTGAGAATAATAATATTTCGCTTGGTAAAGTAGTTGAACATAATCAATAACTCATCTTGTAATCAAAAAAGTTAATTATGTTGCCACGGCAACGACCTCAAAAAATCTAAAATGGCGGCCATCAGCCCAAGTTTCGGATTTTGTAACTTGTTTCAAAAAGTTCTAAAACGTTAATTAGAAATTAAAAACGTTAAATTTCTAAGAAAAAAATTCCATTTTCAAAATAACCAAAAAAATAATTAAGTTCTAGTCACTTATTTCAGGCAAAACACCGTTTTTGAAAGCAAACGACGAGTTTGGCGATTTCCTGCAATGACATCATAAACACCTATTTTGATGACGTCATTAATGATGACGTCATCAAATTAGGTTCAAAAGATGTGTTATTAATCAAAGAACAGTAGTTGTGCGGAAGCTTTTGGCAATCGATAAAATAGCAAGTTTTTTATTCCAAAAAATCGATGATCCCCCCCATCCATTCCTTCTAGGGTTAAAGACTATCAGAGGTAATGGTCTTTATGGACTGCAGACATAAAATAAATCCAGCAAAACACGCGCTCTGATTGGCCGATGACCATTCTCTAAATATGGATAGAAATCATGAATGAAGTCATCAGTGGTTATTATTTTGTTAAAGCTTTAGAAAATGTGTTCCGTGTTTCCATGTTCTGTTGAAAACCCGCAGGATTATTAGGAAAACACGAATAGAAGGCTGTATGCGTAGGAGGGAAATTGATGAAGGAATTTGGCAGTTCACAGGATAAATCAATTTGGTATAACCAACGTACCTCTGCAGACATACTTTGTTTTTGCCATCGCCTCTCGAGTCAAGGTAGCAGTGAAGAACTGAACACAAGAGATTCGCCCTTTCAGGTGAGGAGAATCGACATCTTTAACTTTCGCTCCTATCCATAGGCTACTAGCGAAAACCAAATTATAAATACTAATTTTCAGACTTTCAACCGGCTGATCATTCACCCACAGTGTTGACAATTCCCTCCAAGGATCATAGGTGATTCCAACAAAATTCCATTTATTTTTTTCTAAGCCATCGTAACTTAAAGGAGAACGAACCGGCTTTGGCTTAAACTGTAATGTAATATATGGCACATTATCTACAAAGACCACACCAAGATTAAGGCCATATTCTCCGGGTTTACCATTTTGTGAAGGGTTTTCATCCACAATGTACAGCCAAGAGAAGAAGGTGAAATCATTTTTATCTTCTCGTTCCCAAACTAGAAATCTAACGTAACTGCTTGAAGAGCTGTGTAATTGAATTGCCCAATCTTTACGTCCCCATGGTCCCTGAACCGGAGTAGTTCCATTAATTATTGAATGAGGCCTTATGCCGTCCATCTCGAGGTTCTTGTATTTGGCGTTTAATGGAAAAACTCGTCTTCTGCCTGAAAAAAAAAGAAAGCAGGAGAAAAATCAAAAACAGGATTAACAGATCTCTATTAGTTAATAAAGGTTCCTTAGAAAATTTTACAACTAACAATTAGCCAAAGACCGAAACACGCGTACACCAAATGAAATCTGGATACCGTGCGGAGATTTGATCGCAATTAGTGACTCTGTGTTCCTCTGGCGTTATAACCCACACTATATTCTGAAACTATAAAAACAGATGCAACCGTTGACAAAAATACACTTTTGACACAACACGCCTTATATGTTTTAGTGTTTTAGCCCCTTCATATTTATTTTTAGCTTTGAAGGTGGGGAGGAGGTGGAAGGTAGGTTTCTTAATAGAAGGGGGGGGGGAGGGGAGGGGGCTTATTTAAAACTTAAAGCTCTTGACGGGGGACTTTTTAGAATGTTTACGGTAACTTTTTAGAAATGTCTTTGGTTTTGCATGCCGGCAGCACAACCCAAAGCAACTATATTTGCACGATGGTACTGTCGTTTTTACTCTTTACAAACGAACGAAATGCATATAAATATTTGCATAAATTAATCATATTACAAGAAAAATAACTTAATTCCATCGTATTCTTTTAAAATCAAATCAAAGTCTCAAGAAGAATTTCGAAAAAAACTGGCTTTTTGTCTTATATAGCTTCTTTCTTTGAATAAATGTAATTAGATAGATAAATAGAACAGTTAAAATGATTTGCAACTGAAAAACATAATTTTGAGAAAACAAAATAGAGTTGATCATAGCTCTTAAGAAAATTAAATTTGGACATAGTTATTAATGAGCAAGCGAACCCTGTAAGGAATAGATAAGGAATTTGAAATAAAATAGATAAGTGGGTCAGGTTACAGTATACGGTATAGTTACAGCAAGTATATGGCTGTATCTTGTATGAACGATATAAATTGATCGATATGTTCGTTGGTACAAAGAAAATGTTTTTAAAATCTTGAACTCTTAGTTATTTCATAATTTTTTAATACTCGACGGATAACCGTTGTTCCGAGTTTTTGTCAAAATCAACAAAAAAAAGGTCAATTTCATTTTAAAATGTGATCACTACACTCTTTTGTGTTTATAATTTTTAAAAAATGACAAAACAAACAAACCGAGATCTGAATCAATATTATACAAAGTGTTTCTAATTCGGATGTAGTCCTACAGAGTACATACCAACCGGGTTAAAGACAGCTGACCGTTTTCCTTCAATTAACTGATCATTATTAATAATTTTGTTTATGCTTAACAAAATACCTTAACTATATAACTGTTATTGATCCGATCCGCTCAATTGTTTAAATTAGGCTAAAGGTGATGTTACACGAGGCAATTTCTTGTGCAACTTGTACCGCAATGGCGTTGCGACATAAGTTGCACGAGCCATTGGAGCGTGTAAAACCTCCTGCAATGGCTAAATTGAAATTTTTGCGAGACCAGTTGCTGCAAAAGGAGAATCCGGTTCTACTTTTCGCAACGATTGCAGCTACTTTCTTCAAGCTGCTGAGCTATTGCGCCGTGTAACACTCCTTCTGCAACTTGTCTTGCAACGCCATTGTGAGACAAGTTGCACAAGAAATTGCCTCGTGTAACATCGCCATTAGTCTAATTTAAACAGTTCAACGGATCGGATCAATAACGTTATTTTGTTTTGTTCACGTAAAGAAGACGAATGTCCCCATTTTGTTATATAATCACAGTACGATTGCATTTTAGAAAAGCAAGTTAATTGCAGGACATAGCTTTTTATATGGGTTAAATTTTGCCCGGTTCAGCAATACGTACTAAAAGGCTTTCTAACCTCTTAATAGTCGATCTCCGATAGCTAATGGCTTTTCAAGGAATAGCAATTAACGTTCCAGTTTAAGTTTATTGCGGGCTGTGCACGACATACTGCCATAATGTTTTGTGAATTAATACGTTTATTATATCAAGTCCACATAGTACACTACAATGAAAACTACACTCATAGAACTTTTGAATGGATGTAAAGAAGGTGTCCAGTACCTAGGAGTGCTCATTGAAAAAGTCAAAATGCCTTCACTGCAAAAGCAATTGGTTGCGTGTTACTTTAAAAATTAGCCGAACAATTGGGATGATTACAAGGACACTTTACTAATACGGCATACCTTACTGCAGATCGAAACGATTTTTTTAATGTTATACTTACACACTAATTGCATGCGATAAGGGGCTCTTTGTAAATCTTGCGTTTTGAAAATATTAAAATACTCCAAAATGTAGTCTACTGGTCCATTTTTTTTTAATAACGAAAATAATTATTGTTAAGAGCAGTCAGAAAACACCAAGTAAACGATTTTTTTAATGTTATACTTACACACTAATTGCATGCGATAAGGGGCTCTTTGTAAATCTTGCGTTTTGAAAATATTAAAATACTCCAAAATGTAGTCTACTGGTCCATTTTTTTTTAATAACGAAAACAATTATTGTTAAGAGCAGTCAGAAAACACCAAGTAACAATTTCAAAATGTACTTATTGATAACAGTTGAACTATAAATTTGTATACTATTCGATCATCTATATATCCGGTTAGCTATTTATATCTAAGTAGCTCTAGACTAATGAAAAAATCAAAGCCAATCAATTTTCTAAAGTAGAGGAAGAAGTATAAAAAGAGATACCACAACGATTATTAAGAGTGAAACAACACAACATTTGTATTCTTTTTAACATTTTTGCACAACACGAAAATAATATCGATCTTTATCAACATTGTGTCCGTTCATGAGGAAGAAAAAAATTCAAGTACCATGCAAGAAATGATATGTGGCGCTTAAAAAAATTTCTCCTTCGAACTATTGTTCTTCTTTATAACTTATAAATCATGTTTAGTTATTAACTTATTAATTTTTTTTACATACTTTCTAATTACCTTGTAAGAGACTTTAGTTTACAGATTACAGAAATCTTGATTATAAAGTAACAAATTCGTTTTATTTAGGTAGATCTACTTGTGCACAAGTCTAGTGAGGTAAATATTGAGTCAGAATAGTCTTTGCAATTGAATAAAAGTTTAGCTGCTATGTTGTAGTTGTGTGAGGTATATGTAACGATCGAAACTGGATTTGAAACATTTCCTGTTTGACCCAATTGGCATTGTCTTAAAAGACGCTTGATTAAACAAAAAAAACCCCCAGATCTTAGTAATTTTTGACCTATATCCTTCCATAATGCATCAAAACCGTTGTCACTTTGAACAAATTTCGAAACTTTAATTTACAAAAACCTAGATTTAGATCAAGTACACTACATTTACAGTAGAATTTCATGATCGAAACTATGTAGTTTTACTTTCTACCCTTTGGCAGGAGAGAAAAAGTTTATTTTATAAAATACCTGAGCAGTTTCCCCATTTCATGACCGTTTCAAAATGCTCAGTGGTAGCGCACCATTCGACAGGATTGTCACTCGTAGCACACTCGTAATACACTTTGTTCTTGTAGGTGAATGGAAACACGCAACACTCTCCGTTCCTTGTCGTTTCCCTGCATCCCGAATAAAACCCTTTTGGAATAAAGGATACATATAAAGCTTTGCAGATACAAAGAATTTGTTATATATTATATATGTATAGCTACAATGATCAAATCGAGTGAGTTAATTTACACTTCATTTCATATTAAGACAACATGTACAGTTTTAAGGAAACTCACGACAACCATTGCACACTTACGGTATAAGCACGCAAGCAAATGAAAAAATCCTACCTTCTGACACAAGGGCAAATAGAATAGCCAAATAACACAAGTGATGTAAAAATTTTATAAGTAACCGACAACGAGCCATTACTGCTCTAAACGTTAAAGCAAAATGAACTTTTACACCAAGTCGAAATTTCCGCTCGATCATTCACAATTTAGTTCCGTTTGCGTCACACTGAGAAATGGTCAGTCAGGGGTGTGTTTGATAATTGCCCACACGTTTATTGCTTTGGATGTTTTTGAAATCCCG
>JAOBRD020952366.1:0-12213 GCA_027575215.2 Hydrozoanthus sils
GCTTGTTAGAGAGGGGGAGGAGTACTTATTTAAAATTTGAAGCTCAGATGGGAGGCTTGTTAGAGAGGGGGAGGAGGACTTATTTAAAATTTGAAGTTCTAGATGGGGGGAATATTAGACGCGGGGCTTATTAGGGCGTTTATTAACAACTATCCCCAGAAGGGGAGGTGCTTTCACATAGCATAGCTAACCATGAAATTGCTCAAATGTTGGTTGATTTGGTGGTTTTTATGGGAGGGGTAGACTGGAGAACTGAAACTTCCCACATTGGAGAGGTACTACAAACCAAACTCATATACTTCCCAGCCGAGATTCGAAGCCGGGTAGCATTGGTGAGAGGTGAGTGCTCTGCCACTATGCTACCCCGACACCTATTCATTCTCAGCATAATTTTTATGATCCACAGGTAATTTTCATTTGCTCAAAACGCAGAAGTGTGCCTACCTTGGTCTAAGTTTTTGATGATGTAGTTAAAACAGAGAAGCAATTCCTTTGTTTCATCCTCGTCAAACGGCACTTGCAATGTGATCTGAGTAGCTTCCTTGATAGTGGCTGCAATACTTGTGGTCAGTGAGCTGCTGGGGCTCTGTTTGGAGTAGAACGAACTCCTGTTGGACTCAGAGCCAAAGTCAGGTGCCATGAGCGCAGAGGATGTCTGTGACACATGAGATGTTGAAGGTGACAGCTCGTACTGCTTTGAACCATGAAACCTTGGTGCATGCTCCAACAGAACAGTTAGGAATGGGAGATAAAGGGAGGCGATGCGAGACTGTTTCATCTGAAACAAAGCAAGGGTTAAGGTATTAAACCATAAAGTTTATCATAGAGTTAACAGTAACAGAAAAATTTTAAAAATGCTTAATTAAGTTGATAGTTAAAAGAGTTATTGTTAATTCAGTTATTCAATTTAAGCTAGCTTAGAAACAAAATGAAATGCAATGTCATTTAACGTAACGATACGGAGCGCAGCTTCTTCACTGAAGAAAAAATTTTATATAAAAAAATTATGGTCTTATCTAATCTTGGTTATCCAGAAAATCCATTAGGTTTCACAACCCAATTATTGGACTCCCAAGGCCAACGGTTTAATGTCCTTATCCAAGAAAAAGTGAAGGTCTAACCGTTTGCAGATGTTAGAGCAAAGGCAGCACCTTATTTGCAAGACCCATTCAAAGGGGGAGGGGGTTGGAAGTTCTTATTCCAATCCACTTGTACAGTACCGCTATAAAACTGTTTATCAAGTAGCAAATCATAAGTGTTAAGGTTAGATTTCAGTATACATCTAATGCTGCATGCTAGAGGTCAGTCGCACACTCATGCAAAAAGCTTTTATAACATCATTTTCAGCAGCGTTAGTGGTTCTGTTAGCTTAATTACATTATCATTTTTATTTTAATTCATTATTACCACCTAGTACCTGGCTATGTCAATTCTTCCATTGGTATCACTTTTCGTCCTCACTCAACACTACCAACTACTGATCCAAGCTCACTCCACAGTTCGATTACAAAGAAATCGTGTTGGTTCACATAAAGCAAATACCGTATTACAGGAAACTAACAATGCACGTTGACAAGGCGTCGAAAATCAACGTTTCCCTAAATTAACAGGAATTTTCCAAAAATTAGGTTTAAATGTATTAAATAAATGCCAATTTTTACGATAAGCATCTTACTATATTTACTTCGATTTCTGCAAACTCGCGATTTATGTTTCCGCACTTACAAATCTCAACATACATATAATTCTATAAAGTCCCATGGAGAAAAGGAAGCGTTTGCAGTTGTTAGCTTTTAGGATTGCTCAAATGCATGGATCTAGTGGGGAAACTCTCCCTTGTATATTCTGGGTTATTTCAATGCCTCAGTGATCCCCACAGCTTTCCACCCGTTCAGGACAACTTTCTTTCCTTTTTCACCTAGTAGGAATTTGTAAATGTCTATTAGTACTTTAGCGTGGATTTGTTTCAGCGTTGATATCTTGTCCGATAGTGACTTCGAGGGGCCTATAGAGGAGTCGTGAGATTTTGATTTTTCTATAACGAAATGAAGCTGTTTAAAATTGACGTTGTTAAATAACGCGCATAAAATGTACATCAATATTTATTAAGATACATTTAATTAACATGAATTTTCCGAAATCGCGTTAATAAAATGCATTGTTAATTTCCTACAATAAGGTAAACTTAAGTAAAAGTAATAAAATTCGAATGAAATACGAAATCATAAGAACTTGAGGAAAATATTGCCAAGACAAATTGAGTTTTCTTTATTCAAATACCATTGTTCACAGCTGGTCGTAGAGTGATTTGGTTTGAAAAACTTATTTCCAAATAAATCTTTATCAGTTGGTTTTACACGAACTCTTACTTGAAAAATCTACAAGGGCAGTGAGCTTGGTAATGTGAAATCCTGCACTAATTAGTCCATGCATTATTTAGTTCACCTGAACGACACCCATTTCTTACCTGCTTTTTCGAGTCTCCACGTGCAATTGAAATCTAAATTTAAAGTAGTTTTTCATTTAGTTTACCAGTTGTCATTGTACCTAACAGCTAACATGGAAGCAACAAAGTAAAACGTCATGCATTATTGTTTAACATAGCAGCAACAATTAAGTAAAATTTTCATGCTAAACTGTTTAATACAACAGCAACAAAACAAAACTTCATGCAAAACTGTTTATCACTAAGATGAACATGTTCCTTAATAGATTCAATATTTCTCACATGCAATTCCCACATTCTCATTACCAAATGTGTTCTATTGTATGGGTTATGTAGAGAGATTAGTTATTGATAAACTGATTGGGGCTGGAAGTGTTGAGGAAATAATATGCTATAAACACGCAGTAGTCAAAATGGTAATAAAATGCATTTTTCTCTTCAAGCAGTAAGTAGTCTCCCACCTACAAACTTTTAGTTAATTCATACCTGCCGACAAATTCCTCATGGGTCCTATGGGAAATGACTTCTAAACCATGAAACATAACTTAATAACATCAAATCTACCAGCATCTGGAACTCAGCCTCACCTGAGACTAAGGCTGATGAGAACCAAAATTTTGTAAAAGATTTGAACAATATCGAAAACTGTTGCTTATTCTCACCTCATCATCATAACGATCATCAAAATCGTGTTTCACAAGCAAATTCCTCAGTACACGGATGGCCAGTCTTCGAATGTGTCGGCCCTGGGTCAGAGCTGAAGATACCTCCTTTAACAGGATACCCACCAGGAAGTATCGCTGGCAGAACTCGTCCGTCAGTTCGCTCTCATTCAAACTTCCTAAGGCTGACAGTCACAATTAAAAATATATTTTACTTTAAAAACGTAAATATTAGAAGAGGAAGAAAACTTTGGCAAATACAAAATAAAAATAGATAAATAAACAATAATAAAAATAAAAACAACAATAAGGACAAGAGGAGGAAAGAAATGAAAACAACAACGTCGATAATAGTAATTTAGGTTATTGTTATATTCGTCATTTGTATTTGTACGTGTAACGTTAACAAGAGAGTCACAAATTTAAATAATTCTAAAAGCAACTACTATAGTTTTTATTACAGTTTTATCAAACACCAAAACGTTGTGTATTACAACGTTTTTATTTTGTTTGTTAATGTACTGGGACCCTCTGGAGAGCACAGAAAAATTAGTAAGAGGAGCGAAATCGATTCACCAACGTAAGCCGGAACAATTTTTATCATAACATTTTAATCTGTAGATTTCGTTTAAAGCAGAAAACCTATCAAGAGAGACTTTTTCAAAGAATTTAAAGTGAAGACTATAAACACGTGAAAGTAGAACAAAATGAAATGTAGATTTTTATTAGCGTTTAACCTTATAAACCAGAAAAGTTTACACCCGAACTGCGAGAACATGCTTTTTTTCCAACTCATTTTTATTTGATCTAGTAATTTTAAATTTACAAAAAGTTTTTAGACACTCCATCTGCAAATAGTATAAGTGCTAATCTAGGCTAATCTAGGCAGACGGAGTGTCTGTTCAATCATGTTGATAGAAAATATATTTTTAACTAACAAATATCAAATAAATACTTCTCCAGATAATTTATGTAAAATTGAAAAAAGAAAAGAAAACTGAATAAATAAATTATGATAGTTAAATGTTTCTTAATTACAGTATTAACTGCGTTTTCCTTATTACTTCAATATTCTCACTAATTTTTGCTAGTGAGTCTCTAACGAAAGACTCAAAGTCTTCTTCAGTATGTTTTTTACCAGATTTTTTGGCCGAGGCCATGATAATTGATTAAAATTGAGAAGTTTTTAACTGAAACATGGAGCGTACCGAGACATGACCATCATGCTCAACAACCTAGCAAGTTTGTGCATCCAACATTTTCTCTTAGTTGGTACCTATATACTCCAACCTTCCACCTAAAAGTTTAAACCCCTGGATTTACATCAAATGGTCTACTTCAGCACTCTGTTGCAGCGCTCCTACGCACAGCCGAGTAAGCGTCTATATTGTATATCTCCCATAACAAAACAAAGGGTGTATCATACATGCATAATATTGGAAAGCAGTTTAATATAACCTTGTTATAACTACATCTGTGAATGACTACCTGTGCAAATTAACCGCGTGAAGCGTACTAACTGGTAAGGTCACGTGAATAGTAATTATGACGCGTAATTACAGTGTCCAATATAAACTCATTATTTTTACCTCTAACATCTAGGGGAAGATTGAGTGCAATGTAGTGTTCATGGTTACACACAATCTGTAGAAACTCAAACTTGAACTCCAGCATCTACGGAGAAAATGAACAAGAAATGAACATTAAACTCTAACAAGGTTTGCTAAATAACCTATTCATTAGCTCTTCGAATCCCTGCCACTTTATTAACATCTAACTCCTTTCCTAAAACATACAAAAAAAATCTTTTGTAATGAGAAAAATGAGAGAATTGGATGAAACTACGTAAATGATAGAGGGTGAAAAACAAAATACTGGTTTCATGAAAAGTGTGGGCTATACTGGAAAGAATTTATCCACACGTGTTTGAGGCTGATCTCTTGAGGATTGAGGGTGACTTGTTACAAAACCTACTTTTGAACATGTTAAACATACTGCTAAAATTCATAGTCTATGGGCAAGTATAAAGCAGCTAGGTACTGACACTGATAGATCTGTATCTTTTAACGACAAACACTAATCAATTTCACCTCTCTTACTTCTACAAACCTTTCTGGAGTTTGAACTGGTTTGTTAATTTTCACCCCCTTTATATCTAAAGTTAACAATACAGGTCTTTCCTCACCATGTACAATAGAGAGTTTAACAACGAGACAACCGTGTTTCCACGGAGACCAACCGGAAATCAAACATCAGTAGTTGACGCGTACTTGCACATGTCACGCGGTCGTGGTGATCGTCAAGGAGGTGAAAAGCGTCTTGGCGGCCTTCGTGACGATCAACACGACCACATGACTTGTGCAAGTACGCGTCAACTACTGATGTTTGATTTCCGGTTGGCCTCCGAGGAAAAACGGACGCCTGGTGTTTAAGCTCTCTACTGTCTAGCTATGACGGAGAAAACTCTCTCACCTGAGTGTCGGAGTCTTTAAACTGCTCAGTATAGTAGCTCATCATTTGGAAAACAAAACCTCGATCCATGTATGTGAAACAGTCCTGTGGAGTCACGAAAGAAAGGATCAGTGTTGCACATAAGTGCTAATGATTTAGAGACAGCCAGTAAAATGGCACTAAAGCAAAACTAAACAAAATCAAAAGAAAAAGGAAAACGAACGGAATGTCACTGCATAACATACAGCAAGTAATCAAAGACAACTTGCGTCTTAGAAGGATAAATCAATAGAAAAGTACAAAACAGCAAGAAATTGGGCATCAACCTACAAAGTTGAACCGATCTTACCTTAATGAAACACGCAAAATGAAAATTGGCATCCTGCAATGAGCAAAAACGGTTAAAACTATCAATTTAAAACTTTCAAAATATTTACAGCTTAATGGTGTAAGTCCTTACAGACCCTTAACTGTTCAGCCATACCAATATAGAAGTTAATCTGTTTGATATTTTAAAACTAGAGGTTTCTAATATGAGCAATTTAGAAACAAACTGGAATTGTTTCCTTTTTTTTGTATTTTCTCAACTTCAACTTCAACTTTTTTACAAAGGTATTCAAAATGCTAACTCTCCTTGCATAACAAATACAAAACGAGTCATTTTGTTATGAGAAAGTCGGAATTTATTTAACATGTTAGATGATGATATATGAAAGGCAAAATTCTCCTAAACTGGTTATATATAAAAGTATGGGTCTCGTTGGGAGAATTGAACTACATGTGGTTGGGGCGGGGAGGTTTAAATATTAGAGACTTTACCTTTGCCACCTGTGGTAGATCTTTCAGCCTGTTGATGATCTGTGGAATGAAGGACTGAAGGAAGTTCTCCAAGGCTTTGTGGTAGCTCTCTGGAAACCAACTCTCACGGTTGAGTCGCTAGTGGAACACACAATATCAAAATCAGAATCTTAACTATTATACAATCAAAGATTATTTAGACAATTAATGATAACTTTAACCATTCAACGACGACAACCTTAACCATTATACAATCAAAGATAATCTTAACCATTATACAATCAAAGATAATCCTAATCATTATACAATCAAAGATAATCTTAATCATTATACAATGAGAACCTTAACAATTATACAATCAAAGATAATCTTGACCATTGTACAATCAAAGTTAATCTTAATCAATATAAAACAAAAGATAATTATTAACCATTATACCACCAAAGATAACCTTAGTCACTACACAATCAAAGATAACGTTAACCATTATAAAATCAAAGATAATCTCAATCATTATACAATCAAAAATAATCTTAATCAATTAAGATGTAAGAAATGGTGAAAGTTTTAGAATAAGCAACAGCTTATAGAGTTACATACACTGATGCACAAAAAAGTGACATACCCAGAAACCGTTGTTTGCGATGCATTTCAATCTTCATCTTAAACAATATTTGAAAAATAACGACTGGGCCGCATTGTTCAAAGGCTGGTTAGCTTCTACTCGGGTTAGGCTAAAATTCAAGCAGGTAGTAATTTCTTCTTTTCTAAGAAAAGGTTTGTGGATTTTATAAAACACTGTTAAGAATTTTTAACGGAAAAAACTTGTCAATTCCAAAATTTCAGCTCGTAACAGCCTCTGCAAGGCTGGAAACAAGAACGTAGGTTAAACTTTAACCCAGGGTTAGAGGCTAATCGGCCTTGGAAAAACTGGGCCCAGAATCCAATACAGAATCCCACCTTGATCTTATCGCTTTCCACAAGTGTCTGGGCCATACTCTTCACAAGAATCTCAAAGAAAAACCAGGAGTGCTAGAGAAGGAAAGATTCAAAATTGTTTTAAAAGTGTCCCATAAAATATGCTTTGAACCCTTTAAACACTAGGCAGTTTATCAATTTCAAACTTCTCCTTTCGTATCTTAAACAAATGAGCCATTTTGTTACGAGAAAGTCGGAATTGAACACACAAGGTAAACAATTGAAGATGAAAAGCAAAATTCTCCCAAACTGGTTTCAAGAAAAGTATTGGACCTAGTTAGGAGAATTTACCATTGCGCCAATTTTTCAGTAAAAAGAACTGCTTTACATGTTTCTGGATCCCCTGTGAGCCCGATGAAATCTTGAATGGTCGTGGCAACTCGTGATTTGCCTTTGAGTAAATTATATTTGCACATCGCCAAACTTAGATTCCAGGAATAACTGCTAAGGGAGACGGTTCAGAATAAAAGTACTAGGAGTAGCCATGGACATTTTGGAAAAGGACTGCTGGAGAAATATATTTTGCGTTTTAAATATTTTAAGAAAATTTTATAAAACCGGCACGAGTAAAGCTAACACGCAGCCTCTTGTCGTTGATAGAGACAACCAGATTAAAATGATTTAGTATAGGAATCAAAGTCATATTGTTGTAATTTTAATCAATGAATTATTCCCTTAAAATTTGTTCAAATGAAATTTTCTTATGTCTTTTAATAGAAATCAAATTTTAAAACAAAATTCACACAACTCACTGCTACTAAGTCACAGGTTACCAGTTCTCGGCCTGCTCGGTCGAATTTACATTCCCATCTATTCTTTTTTTTGATTAAAAAGCACACTTAGACGCAGAAATTTTCTTCGATTATTCAAATTCTGAGTTTATAAAGATGGCTTGCAACAGCTTTAATCTAAAGAGTAAAAAATAAGCTTTATAGGGATTAAAGGTGTTGTTTTGTTTAGTTTGGTTTGAAGGATCATGAAGTAGCACATACAATGATACATCTAACCCTAAAACTGTTGCACAAACACTAGGTACCTTCATGAGGTTGCTGACGTGAACAGGGTCAGCGCCTGGTTTGAGGCTCATCATAAGATACTTGGCCAGTTCCTCATGTATGGTCTTCTTGGAAGATGCAATTCTCTCGGTTACAAACACGTACTGTAGGGGAAAATGAGGTTAATTAGTTTTGCAAGCAGGCGTTCCGGCTGGCTTGTTATAAAATTTAGGGAGAAAATAGGAGCTTTTTCTCTGAAATACAGGAATTGCTAAAGATAAATAGCAAGAAAACAGGGTGTTTTTCTAGGGCTTTTATGTAGGAAAACAACACAACTGCCTACATTTTTTCTCACTGATAATGATATTTAAAAGAAAAATACTCCAATTAGTCAATGAAAGTGACAATGATTGAAGCTAGAAAAAGACTGTGTAATTCTTGCATTGAACGACTGATGCGGATTAAATACTGAGATCTGGGCCTAGTTTTTTAAAGACAAATTAGCCCTGATCCAGGATTAATTAACATGACAACCAATAGGTTTTGTTAAGGATTAACCCTGGTTTAGGGCTAATCGTCTTTTGAACAACTGGGCTCTGAAGCCATTAATTGGTATTTACATTATGTCCCTGAGGTGAAACAAGTGGAAGGATGATCTTTACTATTATTCCACACATAAAGTCCTGATACAGGTCCAGTTTTAAGCAGTTTCAATGCTGCTCGTTTTTCTCTTTACACTTCTTTCGTGAACTAAAACATTCATGCAAGTTTCATTTATATTTCTGTAATAACCCCATCCCCTCCCCCCAAGGTTGACAAAAACAACACAAAGATGAATAAACTTTTCTACCTTCACATACGACTTGAGGCTCTCCAGACGGCTGGCTTCATGAACGACTGCTACAACACGAATAAGGACCCTTAAAACAGGAAAAGGTAAACTTTCAACAGTTTGTTCTAATGACCTGGACGATCTTAAAAATGAAATTCTCCCCAACCGATTATAATAAAAGTATGAATCATAGTTGGGAGAATATATCAGCAGGACATTTGTTGTGTCTGGGGTTGAAAGTGTCAACTCGTTGATAGAAAGGAACTCGTAGAACGAAAGCACTGCACATACCGAGCAATGTAAAGAGACACATCTTCATGTTTCGTGATGAGTAAAAGGTGGAAAATCTGGTTAAAAGTGAAATTGTCCCAAACTAATTTTGAGAAAAATATTGAATCATAGTTGGAAGAATACATCAACAGGACATTTGTTGTGTTTAGGGCTGTAAGCGTCAACTCGTTGATAGAAAGGATATCGTAGAACGAAAGCACTCCACATACCGAGCAATGTAAAGAGACACATCTTCATGTTCCGTGATGAGTAAAAGGTGGAGAATCTGTTTAAAAGTGAAATTGTCCCAAACTGATTTTGAGAAAAGTATGAATCATAGTTGGGAGAATATACCAACAGGACATCTGTTGTGTTTAGGGCTGTAAGCGTTAACCCATTGAAGCAAAGGAGCTATTAAAATGAAAGCACTGCACATACCGAGCAATGTAAAGAGACACATCTTCGTGCTCCGTGATGAGTAACAAGTGAAAAAGCTGGTTAAAAATCACTGGAAGAAACCTTGTGATGGTACTAACTTCTACAGCATAGAGTAGCTGAAAAGCAAAAAAAAGAACAAGTTGGTGATCAGATGCAATGTTGAAAACTTTAACTAGTATATCCCAAAGCTACGATAATGCTGCGAGTGTTATGGTTTCTTTACATTTACACTGACATATAACGAAGTGTAAATCGTCCTCGTGCCTTGTGTTTTACGATCACAATGAGGCTTGGTCAAAGCGCGAAGTGCACTCTGGATGATACGCAATGAATTCTGATTAAAGGAGAGCAAGCCGATGAGGTCGATATTTTTTTCTAGATTTGATTAAAAATACGATTAAGCACAGTTGCAAATAGTAACACACATCACAATTTTTTTTAGTTGAAAGGTAATAGTATCAAAGTTTAAAACTATATCACAGGGGGGGGGACATATTTTGGTCAAAAACTATTATTCTTTCTGGTATATAGTTTTTTAAAAAAACTACTGAGTGCATCGGCGAGTGGCTACAAACTTGTAGTATTGTGTGATAAATAAATTATCGTCGCTGTGAGATGATAGGAAAAGCTGACGTTTCGAGCGTTAGCCCTTCATCTGAGCATTCTTTTAGTTTTTTTTCAAACTTACAATCCTTCTTCAGTTACATTTTGTAGTAGCATTAAATTCCAGAAATTATTTGATCTCAGGAACAAAATCAGTTAACTCAACTTGGTTAATTTAAATTCCCACTAAATCAAACAGTTCTTCTATTCCCATCAGAGTTCTAATTAACAGGGGAGAGTAGCGAAACAACCTAGAAAGCAGTTTATTAAAACATTTAAAATGTTTGCTTAAGATCTTTTCTCACCTTCAGCAGTTTCGTCATCTCGGCATCTGCTGTTGAGGTTCCGTCAAAATTGTCACAGTGTAAAAAGAAATTGTCTACTGAAGGATCCTATAGGGTTTTAATGATAAAAATCAACAAACTTTATCTGGGAAAATAATAAAAAGATAGTCACTTTAGAAGGGATACAGACATGATATGTTAATGAAACATATCTAGTGAAAGAGTTAAATTATCTAAGATCAATAGAAACCTTTATTCAATCCCTTCAGCATACATAAACAACAAAGTCATTGCTAAAACACATGAAACAAACAGCAGGTAACTAGATAAAGTAACCAACTAAATTTATGAGTTCAATAATCTTCGCGGTAGAAAGCTTTAAAGATGATGACATTTGGCGCGTTAGCCCTTCATTGGAGCAAAAAAAAAACGCAGTTTAGCACCTCTAAAACCTCCTACAGCGAAAATAAAAACTATCAACTTTAAAAGTTGATCTTAAATATTATTAATTGTGATATCATTAATCTTTAATTAACCCGCCCATCCATCCTTGTCTGCCTTCTTCCATTGTCTATCCACTTTTTGAGTTTTCCTCAGTCTCCCTTTCTTGACAGACTTCTTGACTCACCCATCCATTTTTATCTGCCTTCTTCCACTATCCATCCGTCTTTTCGTCAATCAATCCTTCTGTCAACCTGCCTATCCATCTATCAGACAAAGAGTTCAACCTATGCAGTCACCTGTGTGTAAACTGTAGATACGAGTCTCATGTTGACTTTAAACAGCGGCTTGGCTCCATCCACCCACTTGACCTCCGGACCAGTAAACTGAAAATTTTAGAAAGGTAATTAGATAGTTATATCTTCGAAATAACTATTTGTCTTCTAGAAACACCCTGTCCTAATAGTTTACAGTTTCAATAAGAAACTCCAAAACTTAAAGCAATTTCCGATCTTTGTAATAAACCCTCCCATTGAAACCAGAGAAGTTCCATTATGTATAATCTTATTGTGTCTTAAGGTGGTAAAATCTACCTGATTAAAATAAGGTGACTTTTTAGTAAAACTCAATCAACTGTTAAACATTAAAGTGCAAATTTCCAAGGGGTATTTTGACGCAATTTTAACAAAAAATATACTTATCAAAGCTTTCATTTGACACCAGAGTCATGCGCATATAAATCAATTGGGTAAAACCTGACAACCTAGCATTCTAATAAGTGCTGAAAAATGTGTCTTTGGGTTTCTTCTGGATGGCTGGCCGATAGGCAAACACGGCACTGGGGCAAGAAATTGATAACGTTGCCTGTGTCTATGCTAACGATAACTTGTGGGTCAAAGCAATGTAAGAAAAATCAAGATGGTGATTATGACGGACGATGTTGAGGATATATTTCTTACTATTAGTTCGTTTATAATTTAGAATAAAACAATTTGATTCCTTTTAGTGAAGCTTG
>JAOBRD020952474.1:0-12212 GCA_027575215.2 Hydrozoanthus sils
TTTATCATGTATAACGCAGCCGTTTTGTGAATTTTGAATTGTTTATAGTTTTTATCCATTTTAAAATTTTTAGCTTTGTATTTGTTTTTTATATTCACTTGTACAGTCCGCAATTCAGCCCCTTTGGCTGCAAAGGATTAAAATAAAGCTATCTACCTATCTATCTATCTATCTATCTATCTATCTATCTGTATGTAAAGTTGTAGCGCCCGCAAATGTAATAATTACCCAAAAATGCAACCGGTCGGAGTGGGAAACTGAGTCCTTTTCTGTCAAGTATGGCGTGCCGTTGAGGACAAAATATTGAAAACTTAAATTCATTGTCGACTTAAAATTTCTTTTCTGGACTTAAAACTTCCTTTTTCGATCTGATAAGATATTTTAAAAGCTAACTTGTTCACTGGTCTGCCATATTAAAGTTGTAACTGTATATAAGTTTACGGTGCAGTGTTTATAGTCAATAAAGTCAATAGTCTCACTTGGCCTTGAAGTTAGGAGACATTTTTTAGGATACACTGCAGAGAACCATGGTGAACATTATTTGAGCCTCGTTCTAGAAGGGCATCATGTGATGGTGCAGATGAGGTTCCTCCTGCTCAAGAGGATAAGGTTTTGGCCGATTCTGCTCAAGAGGATAAGGTTTTGGCCGATTCTGCTCAAGAGGATAAGGTTTTGGCCGATTCTGCTCAAGAGGATGAGTTTGAGGTCGATCCTGCTCAAGAGAATGAGGTTGGGGTCGATTCTGCTCAAGAGGATAAGGTCCCTCCTGCTCAAGTGGATGAGGTTCAGATCCCTCCTGCGCAAGAGGATAAAGGTGCGGAGTTAACAATAAATAATAAAAATAATAATATGCTTTAATCATCATCTTTTTAAAAATATACAATGATATTACATATGGGTCTTAAAACTAATTAAAAATTTACTTAATATATATGCAATAAAATACAATGTTACCGCAGAGAGAAGGTGAGAAATTAATTAGTGGTTAAAAAGCGGCTGGCTCTAGGTATAAAAGAGTTTGAATGGCTGGCCGTTCTAGAAAGTGGCACGGATAACTTGGCAGAAGATCTGAGCTTATAACTATATGTTCCTTGATGTTTAATAGAAGCATAGTTAGAATGTTTCTTATCAGCCAGGGTCCGCTGCAGTTCCGCCTTTGCTACTTCCTCTCTTCTTCGTTCAAGTACTGGGAGCGTATCTCTTGGGACTCCTATTATGTCAAGGCTTCTGTTTTGAACTCGCTGGACCTCATTTGCGAGGTAATCTGAGAGCCCTCCCCATACTGGAGAGGCGTATTCGAGTAGGGGGCGGATCTTTCTGCAGTATACTGCGGTGCCCACATCCGGTGGTAGCTGTGTTACAACCTGTAAACTGTTGTAAGCGCATTTCCTTTCATGAGATGTAATATGCGTCTAGCGAATGGATTTTTTGGGATCAAGCAGATAAGACACCACAACCAAGAATTTATATCCCTGAGTTGCCCGCCTGGCCACAACTTATAAGCATCCGAATATTTATCACAGTGAGAGAAAAGTCCAGTGTCGCTATCCTAAATGTAAGAGAATTAACTAACTCCAACAGATGGCACTTTGTTTGGTTGAACCTCTTTCCTTAGAATACGAGCAGTCCCTATTTTTTCTCTTTAGTTCGTCGAAACCGGTGAATCACAAGAGTACTAGGATTATAACAAAAAGTAACGTGGAAGGGGGGAGGGGGAGGGGAGCGAGAAAAATAGGGACTACAGACGAGCTATTGAAAAAAAATCTGCCGCCCACTTGCCACGGCTCGTTGGTCAATCAAATTTAAATTACCGTGATCCAATCAAATTTTAAATTTTGAGCGGCTGTCATATAACATAACACTTTTTCTGTTCGTGTAGGTAAGAGACAGTTCAGCCGATAATTCCTGCCGCTTCTTCAAATGCAAGTTGTCCACATTTAATGTTGAATTCGGCGAAATGGAAGGAAGACTATTCACAGAAAATCTGTTTGTAGAACCGAAGAAAAAAATTGTTATCAAAACCTTCTGCTGGCGTCTGTCAGATCTTCGGCGGTTAAAATTTCCGTTCTGGGGCATACTTATTAATTCCTGTTCCAAAACACATATACACAAAACACAAAATACGTTGCGAGAAAGACAAAAAATTCAGAATGTGTTTGTACATTTGCTTCTTGTGTTATAAAATCTGCAGTGTAGCAGCTATATTATTATTAGAATGTCGCAAAACTCCTTGTGTGCAGGATATATATATATATATATTGAAAACTGCCCGGACCGTAAAAGTTGCTGCATTCTTCGCCAGAACCAAAACCAATACAAAAAGGCAAAAAAGTTCATTATTTTAGGCAAAACAGAATTTACGGCACAGAGGTTTGAGAGGACATTAAAACAATAGAACGTATCGTTGCAACGTTGGGAAGTGTAACTAGTCTGCAAATTAATTCCTTGCGTACGCCAGATGATGAGCTAATTTTACAAATTGTAAGATACTTTTGCGAGAAGAACTGGGGTAAGGCAGCTAGTACACAATTTAAGCACATGCATGACTTAAAGGCCTGCTCTTGAAACATATCGTTAAAGATCAAGTTTGAAAAATATACAAATCGTGTGAGAATGTGTGTTTTAAAAACACAGCACACCGGAGAAGTTACCTCTCTTATATTAAACGAGGTTGTTAGCATCGAAATTACTCTAGAAGTTGTGCTTTAATGAAATCCACTAAACAACAGATATCGATGATAGATAATTGCTGGTCAGGTATTCTGCAGTTGCTCCTGCAAGTACAATTTCAAACTGCAGTTCGGCTGCTGATGTATTAAAATTTGGTCCGCCACCAACGGCGAAGCAATTACAACTGTCGACATGTAGTTTTGCTGGTCTTTCTCTAAAACAAACGCCTGATAGATTACACTTTTTCCTAATCCCATAGGAAGAACGGCAAATAAATCGAGTCCGCCAAAATATTTCCACCGCGTTTCTGTGTTCTAGTTTTAAAACAACATTCATCGTAAGAAGTACTGGTCTCGGACGTGACTCAAGTTGACGGCACGCCGGCCAATCAGATTACTCCGTTGCTTAGCGAACGGACAGATTTTTTTTCCAATAGCTTGTCTGTAGTCACTATTTTTCTCTCTCTCCCTTCCCCTCCCCCCTTCCACGTTACTTTTTTGTCCTAGTCCGAGTTCTCTCGCAATTCACCGGTTTCGACGAACTAAAGAGGAAAAATAGGGACTGCTCGTAGTCTCTTCTTTCCTTAACAGTAAGGGTGGTAAGTTATTAAGGGCATAACGTGGAAATAAGGCGTGATTCCGTTCGACCCGCTCACGTTGGGTCATAGTGTACATTCCCAACAACAGCTACTTCTTTACACAAAGTCTGATCTAAATGATGTAAGTGGTGAGTTGCAAACAAGGAAAACAAATGTTGCTGCAAATGCCCTAACTGAAATTTCTCTTGTAAAATGTTTTTGAAGAAGGGCTTTGTGCGAGTGTCGTTTACCAGACAGCATTTTGTAGTACAGTTGTGTTTTGAACACTGTTATTTGTGCCGCTGTTAGACATTGATATATAAAAACTCTGCTGCTATATACTACTTTTCAATATATATGTAATATTTCAATAGACGTTTTAAATTTTTAACTTATTTTCTTGCATGGTCTAGATGGCTGCTGATTTCTTTCTCTGTTGCTGCGTCAAGCTGCATCGTAACATAACAAGGCAATAATGATCATACGCTGTGTGTATTCTGGTCATTATTACATTTGCAGGCAAAACTTTATTACATTTGCGGGCAAAACCTTATTACATTTGCGGGCAAAACTTTATTACATTTGCGGGCGCTACAAAGTAAGAGCTAGAGAAACTCCGTTTTAAAAGCAATGTTTTTTTGCGCTACAATGGTTTATATCCAATCACGGGCGCTAAGATAAGATCAGTATACAGTTTATGAATCGTAGTGTAGCAGTTAGTATTACAAATACTAGTGACCGTTATACAGAATTACGTCCGAATTGTCCTTTACTAATCGTAACAAATGCTATAGCTAGTTGCCGTTACTTTCATCGAATTGTCATGTAGTGCTAGTTACTAACCGTTAGATAGGGTTGGCCAAGCCACTGACCGAATTTACTTTGAGATTTACCGACTCCGAAGCATTTTAAAAATCTGAATATGTACTCGCATGCACGATTTTCCGCAGAATTGTCCTTTCTTTCAACTTATCATTCGCAACTGTGCACTGCGTTATGGCAACGTGATCAAAAGTAACGCCATCAAACGATATCCACGACCCGCAAATAGATTTTGCCTCAGTTGTTCCTAGAAATATCTCAACGGACACTATGCGCCACTCAATGAGCCGTCACATGATTTTCGCTTAGCCGGCGGTTTTATATTTCAAAAATCGTGCATGTAAGTACATATTCAGATTTTTAAAATGCTTCGGAGTCGGTAAATCTCAAAGTAAATTCGGTCAGTGGCTTGGCCAACCCTATCTAACGGTTAGTAACTAGCATTACATGACAATTCGGTGAAAGTAACGGCAGCTAGCTATAGCATCTGTCACGAATAGTAAAGGACAATTCGGACTTAATTCGGTGAAAATAACGGTCACTAGTATTTGTAATACTAGCTGCTACACTACGATTCACAAACTATATACTGATCTTATCCTAGCGCCCGTGATCAAATCATGGGACTCGAAAAAAAGGAAAAACAAAACTTTTCATTTTCAAACTTCCCCTCATGGAATGTTCTTTAAATTTAAGAACAGAAGTGGTTCAGCTAGAAAAGATTGAATGAGTTAACTGGAAAGAATTAAATCCGTTTACTTATGAGGATATGGTCCATTTCTAAAGTTTAGCCAATAACATTAGCGGCTTAGCAGTATCTCAAATAGCACCTTTCTGTTTTTCACTGACGTCTGCCTAGTTCTTACTCCAATCGTTATCTAATTACTTAAATGAAACTGTATCAAGTCAGATATTCATTATAAATGTTTAAGCGTTAATTAGAAGTCTCATTTATCTCGTATCCCTATTTATCTGGTGTTTTCTTCATGGAGGGGGTGGCCTGATCCACGTGGAACACTTCGTTGATTGTATGCATCAGTGGATTTGCTGAAATTCGAGGACCTAAAGACAGATGGCTTGGCGTGGTTCCATTACCCATTTTCGGCTCACTAAACACAATGTCTGCAGGAAGACAAGCAGGAGATGTATGTCGCCTCCCGCGATCAATTGCTGGCATGTCAATATTTGCCGCTGCATCCACTGAATAACGTCTGGTGCCCTCTAAAGTAGCCCGCATTGTGTTCTTCTCCGGTTTGAAAAAAATCACTCTTAGCTTCGGGAGGAAAATAAAGAAGAGAACAGCATACGCGCCCACAAGCAACGTGAAACTCACGACAGCGGTTTCTACTTTTCCAATGGGTAGTCCATGGCGCGTCATCATTAAGGCAACCCATGAAACTAAGTATAGAAACATCACAACGCAGATGTGTCTTGCCTCGTTATAATGCTCTGGTAGACCCCTCGAATTGAAAGCTAAATACACGCCTGTAATACATAGTATAGCATTGTATACCGAAGCCGTTAAGTCCAAGGCAAGATTATGACTGCATTCCACAGTAATCATGTCGTCATGGATACTTTGAGTGACAGGTATGGGCGGAAACTTGAATAGGTATAACAAACCTAACACAGTATGTACAGATATTAGAGCGCATGTCAGAAAAACGAACCAGGCGTTGTTAAGGAAACGGTGTTTCTTTTTCAAACTAGAAAAGATACGAATGAGCCTTTTCGTTTTGGTCAGCAGTGCTGCGCTGACAGCAGTGTACAAGACTGGCGGAGTCAAAACCCTTACTGCGCATGCACTAACTGTAGGCCTTCCAACGAAGAACAGAGGAACTGCGAACCACACCAGCAGAACAAACAGAATGAAAAAGCTATATATCATGTTAGACGCCTTAACAACTGGCGTGTTGCGGTACTTCACAAAAACTACAACTACAAAAAGGGTCATGCTTTCTCCGACCACACATGCCGCAATCAAGACACTTGCAACAGTATCACTTATTTCCAAATAGCTCTCCCGCTTGCCTTGACAGCCAGTTTGATTCAAGTTTTTTACTTCCTTGTCCAAGCATTTCAAGCACGTCAAAGCTCTATTTATGGCATTATATTCATATGCGGGGCAATTTTTGCATTGAAAGCAGCACCGAAATGGACTTTTCTCCGTGTATGTTCCTGGTAAACAAAGTGGACCACAGCTTGATACAACCATCTGGTCACTTCGTCCCGGCCAGGAAATACCTTTGGTATTTATTTTGAGTCTTGTGACATACGCTTGATTGTCCCTCCAAGAACCAACTGAGATTGGACGAATTCTTCCATTCGCTCGAGCTTTTAAGTTTTTAATGTCATATTGGCCAACAATGGCTCCATCCTCATCAACCGTGAACAATTTTGAGTACGCTGTCTTTATATATAGACTCAGACTACCGGAATTTATAGCGAAAGACGTTTGGTTGGCAAAATGTTTTCTTGTGTCGGCACGAGCTTCGTTCAACGCTTCGGCTATCAAGTAAACAGCATCAACAACTTTCGAGCTTTCTAGAAGGGTACCATACTTAATGTTGACAGGTAGTACCTTCTTTGATTCCAGAAAACCAGTAGCTTTCTTTACGTCATGACTTGGTATTATATGGCCTCTAAGTCCAATTGGAGTGCTAGTTTTGTTACAACTTGTTCGATAGCGATTACCCCTGTTAAACCAATTGCAAAGAGTTGTTCGTCTCAAATGCTTCTTCACGTGGCCCCTCAGTTTAATTACATGTTTTTCCATCAAAGTAACCCCTAAACTCCCTTCAATGATTTCACCATATTCTTTTAAGAGATCATTGTCGCCGATCCAGGCATGCCCTCCAATCCACAGGTGCGAGGTTAGTGATTGTATTCGGGCTTCCTCGAATATCTGCTTAGCGGTCTTAGCGTCTACAATCAGCACAGTTACTCTGCTCTGTTGATGAGCCCGCATCCACGTGACAACGTTCCGAATTTTAATTTTGAGACCACGTTGCAACAGTCTAACTCGTATTCCCACGCAAACGTTTCTCGTGCTGAGTTTTTCCTCCAAAGAAGTTAGCTGGTCAGCAAAATAACTCTCGTCCGATGAAATGATGTTGACTAATGTCCAATTGAATGCCAAAATGACATCTGCTATTGCTTCAGCTTCGTATTTTGCAGAAGGCACAAGGTGAAGTAAAGAGTTGCCTTGCAAACCAACACTTGCAATGGAATACGTCATCTGTAAAAATTATAAAATGTCGTAAGACAAATAATGATACTACTAGATAATAATAACAGCAATGATAATAATGATGATAATCAAAATGATAATAATAATAATAACAATAATAATGATAATGGTAACAATAACTTAAACGTATTTTTTACAGGATTGCTGAAACAGTTTTTAGAAAAAAAAATCTGCTATCAATGTAGGTCTTGTGAGTTATTTCAAAACAAAAGGATAAGTTACAACAATATAAAGAAATATTCTAACAGTTGTACAAAAATTCCAAGAACTTTTAAGATATTTGCATCTTTATAGAAAAACGCGCGCTTGGTGAAGTGTTAGTTAACGCTTTCTAAGAAAAAGTTATCATTGTTCCTATAGTTTGTGGCGGTGTATTTTACTGTTTCTTACTATTACTACTATGCCTCTAAATTCCCTGGGGAACAAAGGGCCGCAACAAAACTCCTCCAACGGACGTGGTTCTGGGAGAACCTCTTCAGCTCGGTCCATTTCTTTCCAGCTGCCTTTCCGTCAATGCTTCTATCCCGCCAAGTCTGTTTTGGTCGTCCCACCTTCCGCTTCCCTTGTGGGTTCCAGTCAAGGGCCTTCCTGGTGACGTTAGAAGCAAGCTTGCGGAGTGTGTGACCGATTCTTCCCAATTTTCTTTTCTTGATCTCGGACTCGATTGGGGCTTGTCTGGTCCTATCACAAAGTTGTTCATTTGAGATGACTTCCTGCCACCTGATGTCGAGGATGTTCCTGAGCCATCTGTTGATAAATGTCTGGAGTTTGTTGGTAATGGTCCTAGTTACCCGCCAGGTGTCTGAGCCGTAGAGTAGGACTGACTTGACGTTTGTGTTAAACATCCGGATTTTGTTGTGAAGAGAGAGCTGTTGATCTTGGGTGTTGAAGGCCTGTTGTGCTTTGTTGATTCGGCACTTGAAATCTTCCTCTGTGTCCCAAACCTTATTTACGACATTTTTATCGTGTTTATTGTTTTTTGTTGTTCAGCCTCATGACCCCCGTCTTCCTAGTGTTGATTTGAGGGCCAATCTTTTCCGCTTCTTCTGCAACACGGCATAGTTTTTCTTGAACATCTTGTTGTCTGTGAAGAGAAGGCTGATGTCGTCTGCTTAGTCCAGGTCTTCAAGCTGTTTCATGACGGTCCACTGTGTTCCAGTTCTCCTGCCTGCCGTAGCCTGCCGCATTATCCAGTCGACCACCAGCAGGAAGATCGTTGGCCACAACAGACAGCCTTGACGAACGCCGGTTTGTACGGAGAAGGGCTCTGTCAACTTCCCAACATGGATGATTGGACAAGCTAACTAGCATATTCATACAGTGGTGACAAATTTTGGTGGAAAACCATAATGGTGCATGCATCATTCTCCAGATGACACCCCTGTCGACGCTGTCAAATGCCTTCTGAAAATCGACAAATTAAAGACTGAACACAAGGGGGTCTGCCACTCAAGGGACTGCTCGATGGTGATGCGTATTGGGGCGATGTGATCTGTACATGATCTATCTTGCCGGAGGCCTGCCTGTTCGTCTCGAAGTCTCTGGTAAAGTGTTGTCTTTAGTCTCTCTAAGATGACTCCCGTCAGTACTTTCCCTTGATTGAACAGCAACGTTATTTCTCTCCAGTTTTTGCAGGATGACAGGACCCCTTTCTTTGACAGCTTCACGAGGTGGCCTTTCTTCAAGTCTTCTGGTAATCTTTCTTGCTCCCAGATCTTTTGCAGGAGTGGGTGCAGCATGGCGCGAAGTTGAAGTCTAGATAACTGCCTACAGTGCTTCTACTGTTTCTTACATTAAAATAATTAGAAAGGTACCGGAGATTCTTTTTGCAATGCATGATACATTAATTAATTAATTCGCCGAAGCATTAAATATCTGGTAAATAATCCCCGAGACGAAATCGAAGGATAACTCATCATCCATCACTAAGTCTGAGAGAAAAATTGTTTTAGTGAAATTACTCAGGTGATCCATAATAAGAAAGCCAGTTTTATGATTAGAATATCATATACTTAACAAAACGAAACAAACCATCTTAAAATTCACTCCTCTGTATAACGGAGCAGTGCTTTCAAGCTATAAATTAACGAAAAGAGTATAGTTGAAAAAACTTCTCTAAATCAAAAAAAGGGCTTCATCTTCGAAATGAGAAACTTAGGGTGTATTTTTTTGGGAAAAAAATAAATAGTAATTGAACTTCGTGTTGTGCAGTTTTAGTCAGAAATCATACTTGTGAGTTCAACTCGAAATGGAACTGCATGCTCTTAAGTTTTGGAATCAGGGGTTTGATTTTAGACCAAATTTTATTTCACTCATTTCAGATCCCTTTATTAATCATGTGAATGTTCTTCTTAAATTTGTGAAACAAATATTTGGAAATGTTTAGTGGATAGAATCTATCGGTTTTTTAATTGTTTGCTTGAAGATTCTGATTCCGAAAAGGGATTTTTCGATTCTTTTGGAAAATTCCAAAAAAAGGGATTTTTCGTTTCTTTAGAAAATTCCAAATAAAGGGATTTTTCGTTTCTTTGGGAAAATCCAAAAAAAGGAATTTTTCGTTTCTTTTGGAAAATCCCAAAAGGGATTAAAAATCCAACGAATCGCTCGCGACCAGGATTCAATGTATAAATCTGAATTCGGGTTGATAGGATCGGTATCAGTATCACGCGGCATTCATCTCCGAAATTTACAAAATTTAGAGAAATTAAAAGAGATAACATTTTATTTTATGTGATATGCATCCGGAACATAAATGCGAAAGATTAAATCAAAACTTTTGTACGTCAAAAACAGAGCTCTGTGTCTTAAAAATATAGGAAATACAGGGCTCACACTAAATTTATTCCTGTCACGATCGTCAGAATTATTCTCGCGGCATATCGGGGAGGGGGAGGGAGGGAGGATGTACACTCTGATTAAAGATGTACCAAGTAAAGTTGATGAATGGCTTCTAAGAATTTTTTTCTAGCTGGAAACGAATAAGTAAATAGAATGACTACCTTTGTTTCAGTTTCAAGTTAGTCAATTACCGAGGGAGGGGGTATGGGGTGCCGTGGAAGATATTATCTATATTGGAGCTACCAACACATTAACACAATCGTTAAAATGATCAGCACGCAGAAAAAAAGGCTTTGACATCGGTGTGTTGCAAAAAATTTCCGGCGAACCTTCATATGGCTTTGTGCTGTCAGTAACAAGAATAATAGGTTTAGCTATATTTCATACCATACATAGTAACGCAAAGTTTATATAATATTTTTTAAAAAGTTGACAGTTTGCCATATGATGTTTGGTTACGTGACTGTTATGTTTTACAGCAAAACATGTTTTAAAATTTTAACATAAAGCTCGCTTGCGATCATTGTTGGATCGAAGTAAAGTAAAAGCTATGCACAGAAAAGCATAATTCTATATTTCTGATAATTTGTTTTTGACTTGAGTGGACTTTCAAGCCGCGAACTTAGAGGCGTAATCCAAATTATGTGGAAACTTGCCAAAAGAGAGAAACAGCTACACTTAATTTTTATTAAGAACAAACTTAATAAGAACACTGAGGCTGAAATAGCTCAAAAAATAAGAACAATATAAGAACAATCTGAGACTGAAATTTTTTTAACAAAAAATATTAAAAATAGATAAAAAAAAAATCAAATTCAATCAAAAATAGATAAATAAATAATGCATAAACATGTAGCGTCTCGAGCACACATAGTGCTTTGGTACGGTAATATGATCGATGTTCTGTATAAGCCTCACCTATTTAAAGCAATTATTAAACCCAATTTTTTATTTATTGTTTAAGCACCCTGCAGGTCAGGTACCCTATAGTACACATATCGTATCACGACACATGGAGTCCATTAACCCAATCGGAGCACATTTGAGGACCTTTCGAACAAAATAAGCACATTTTGAGCCTGAAATGGCCAAAAAAAACAAAAAAACATTGAGTCTGAGCCAAATTTTACTGGTTCCTAATAAAAAAAAAAAGTGTATTTATCAGACCACACACAGCGCCTTTTGTAATCATGACTGGTAATGTCAACTTTTAGAACAATAAAATTAAAATCTACAAGTTGAGCCGTTTAAAACCACCCACAACAATTATTTTAAAAGGCAGACGTGACCAAAGTAGATTTGTTTGTGAAGTTAAGATAAAAATATACGGATATGGAAGAGAAACTTATGTTTTATTTGTCGATTTAAGATATGAGTCTAGCCAATGACACAAAGATTAGCTGAATATGTAAGCCTATATACCTTGTCATTTCAAACGACTCTTAAAAATTGATTGCAGATTTTTCTTCAAGTTTATAACATGACTAAGAAACAGCTTTCGTTGGACTTACCAGAAACACAAGTTGAAGACCATAAAAAAATTCATATTTGATGTTTTAATCTGAAACTATGACTTACGTTATTTTGAGAATTTGTTTTTTTAGAGTATGACTGATATGTCTATGGCACTTGATTTAAGTTTTGCAGGAGTGAAAGATACAATATAATTAATAGTTATAAGCACAAATTTAAGGCGGGACTTAACCTAAAGCACGTTTTGTGGCCACTTTTCCTCATGTTTCTTCCGATATCTCCGTCCATTGTTTGAATCTACAAAGTCCCTATGCTTAAAACACAGATGAGATGAAGGAGAGTCAACTTGAACATTTTAAGAATTTTTCGATGAATTTTGAGTTTTATTTTATTTTTCTCAAAGATTAGTAATTTTAAAGAGATTTTTAATTTGGTGATTTTTGGGAAGTTTAAAAATTAATTTTGAAGTTAATATTGATGTAAATTCGTCAAACCGTTCTCAAAGCAAAGCTGTACTAGTCCCTTGCATGGAGGAACGGTTTGGCGGTTTTACTCAAATTTCTTCTCATTCAAATATCTTCT
>JAOBRD020952581.1:0-12212 GCA_027575215.2 Hydrozoanthus sils
GAGGCAGCATCCAAGATAATAAAGCAAAGAGGGAAAGATAAAAAAGACCTAAGGTTTTTTTTATGGTGAAAGGTGTTTCTCAAAAACCATGCAAATTGCATGGCCTTTTATATTCTCATTATTTGGTTTGGTCTAAATTCAGTGTTTACATTTAATCTATGACATAATCAACTGAAGAGTATTCATATGTTTTCTACTTAAGCCAGTTGTACATTTTAAGAAGTGAACTTAGGAATTTGTGCTCCAGTATTACTTGAAGATGAAGTTACTGGAATGTACCCATTCAGTCCCAAACAAAAATGTTATGTTTGTTTATTCTCCCAACTGAGAATCATACTTTCTTGTTTAACAGTTGTGGGGAATTTCACTCTTCATCTTCATATTTTCACCCTGTTTTTCACTGTTTTTCTTGGATAATAGCCAGGGTAGGCCCCTCCCCCACCCCCTACTGCCACCCCTCTCCTCCCCAGCCCCAAAAAAGAATCGTTAATGAACCTGAAATCTGAGTAAAGAACAAAAAGCAAATGAAAAGAAAAACTGAGCTAGACATAAGATCGAGTTTCTTAGTCTAAGTACCCAAAATCTTATGATAAATTATATAGGTCTAGGACTCAATTTGTGCATAGCTACACAACTGAACAGAAATGTCGAATAAATTTGCACATTCATTTACAGTCAATAAATTTCAACCCAAGAGTTTTTCCACACGGCAGACAAAAAGGATTTTTAGACAGCACCTAAGTAACATAGTAACCAATAACAATTTTTGAACACAAGCTCCATAATCTGATTGTAATGGACCTCCATCACTAAGTTCCTTTTTGAAAACTTAGTTGCCCTCCCATTCTCCCTTCATCTTCTGGAAGCAGCAGGCAATTCCCCCAAGCTCGTCTACCAAGAATTCAGCCTTATTTAATGCTGTGCTAGAATTATTTTGAGAGAAATCTTATTCGTCTTAGATAAGGCAAACGTAAGAAAATTATGAGAACTGAATGTCAATTTCAGGGTTTTTGCCATATCTATATTTGACAATAAAAGGCAAGCAATTTGCTGAAATTTTTTTAAATTAAGTACTTAGCAAAACATGCCAGAAGTTTAGTGTCTCTAACCAGTTCTAACTTTCTCCAAATTAACGTACTGTCTTTTGCCACCTCAAACTTAATATTAAAGAGAAAGTCAGATTTGACCTGGATCTCTGACAGAAATACTGTGGTCATATGTTTCTTGAAAACGTTCATGTGAGTTTTATCCGAATCTGACAATTGATGGATAGCTGTTCATCATTTAAGATCACTTTCATCAACAGCTGGATTACTATAACGAAAGGTGATGATGCATGATGATGACTGTTGAAGGTACCACGAGCAAGGACGGCCACAAACTGTATTCTAGTGGTGAGTGCATGAGTACCTAGACGTTTGGATTATGATCGGGCTTCAACTGGTTTACGTACGTGGAAGGGAATGTTAACTCTGTAATATAAGGTTAATGAAACGTGACGTTTCACTGGTCGAAGAAGCTCTGTAGAATGACGATTAAAGAACGTTCACTGGTGTCAAGTTATAAAACCACACTTTTGAGTTAAGTATGCAGTATTTAAATTATTTTAGTTGTCTGAAATGAATTGAAAATGGAGACATCGTGATCAGCCTCCCCTTGACTCAACTCTTAAATGTACCCCATTACACACTTAGGGTGCGTTCGTTTGGGCCTATTCCGGAATAGTAATATATGGAATAAAAACTTTCTCCGATTTGTGTGGCTGTTTTTCCTTCGAAGTAACGAATAAAACATTTGTGAGTAATTAAACTCTTTTAAAATTTTAAAATTGAAATAGATTATTCATCGTCCTGACAATCTGGAAGAGGTTTCAAAATTTTCTTTCTTAATCCGGAATAATTGGAATAGGCCCAAATGAATGGGCCCTTAGAGTAAAACCCCACGTGGCAAAGCCGTAAAACGGATAGTTCATTTGCAATATGATACCAAAAAAAACATAACGATACCAACAGGGTTCGAAATTAACTGTTTTTCAAAGTAGCCAGTAGGCTACCAGAGGCAAAATTTTGGTAGCACTGACATTTTTTGTGGCCATATATATTATTAATGTGTTATGCGTCTGCGTCCGTAGTTGTGTGCGCAAGAATAATAGCCCTTATTCATGATGACGTCACAAAGGCATCAAAGTGAAGCTTGGTTGTGAAATGCTATGTGAGATCGCAGAAGGCTTTGATCTATTTTAACTGTTTTTACTGTTCAGCAATTCGTAATGTCTGTTCTACCATGTTTTTCACTGGAATGTACGTTATGCTGCACGTAGCAACTAAGTTTCACCACCAAGCCTCACTTAAGTGCAGGAAAACGCTATTGTGACGTCATCATGAATAAGGTCTTTTGCATTTGTTTCCAGGTTTTTTTTTCCCACGAAAGTGGATAAAACTTCATTTGTACATCATATTGTTTATCCTTTTATTGAAACAGGTAATAACTCTTTTTTCATGAGTCGCAAAGGTTCCACACAATCTTGCAGTAGCCAGCTGGTTACCAATTCCAAAAATCTAGAAAACAGCATTCATTTTTTGGTAGCAGAATTTTATCTGTTTTGTCTAAGTGACACCATATTTGATTGCGAGCTACACTGATACAAACTAAATTAGTTTTACAAGAGATAAGATTTAGCTACTCGTTTCCAATTATCTGTTAGTTTTTTTTAAGCTTCTTCTATTGTTGTTGCCATCGCTCTAGCGAGCTTTTCTGCTCCTAGTAAAGGTAGACATTGCGGCATCATTTCATTTCAGTTTTGTAAACCTCCATACATCTGCAGGTGTAAGGATGTCATTTGACATCGAAGATTGCTCAGAAGATTCTCTAAATATTGCAGAACATGAAACACGAACACAAAATGGATTGGAGAACGTCAAAATCGTTTCTTGTAGATCGTTAGCTAGAGATTTTGAAAATGAGGACAAGTTGCTTGGTAGTTTGCATAATACAAAGGAACATGGCATTCGTTTTGCCGAAACTACCATCGAGCAAATGGACCCCGAACCTCCACTGAAGAAGCTCACCACTTCTAGTGGAACATTTACCACTTTTTCTAATATTTCGTCAACACCAAGATGCACATTTTATAACGCATCTAAAGCTTCATCAACATCTGAGATTTTCACGGACGCCGTTGTGAGCACAGCTTCCAGCGAAGTGCGAACGAGTAAACCAGCAAAATCCAACGTCCCTGTTAACTCAGAGAAGCGAGAACAGAACGATATTACGTCATCTAGTTCTGGTGAGCCCGTATCAGTCTCGATGGACGTTTCCACAGCAGATTACTGTGTTTTAACTTTATCAAATACTAAAGAAACGTCGTTAACAGATGATAGCAGTATCTTAGAAAATGTCACGTCAGGTGTCACGGGACATTCAACGAAAAGTTATCTTAAATCAATAACTGAATTGTGTAACAAGTTACCAACTCTTCCACCAGAATTACAACCGAAACTATCGACCCCAAGTGTTCCACAACAACCTAGAACACGCGTTTCTTCATTGGAAGTGCATGATATACGTCAAAAATGGCCGTACGAAACTCATGAGTTCAACCAAACGGCACCTAAAGAGTTTAGTTTAGAAAAACCCCGACAAGTTCATAGGGTTTCTCAAGGCAATTTAGAACGGATTAGACAGTATGGAACACCTCAGTTTAATCAAGCATCTAAATTATTTGTTAATGAAAATCCTCAGCAAACTTTTAGTGCGCCTCAAGATTATGTCGAAGGGGTTAGACAGTATGAAACTCACCAGCTCAATCGAGTACCAACAACTTTGGCAAATGGAAATTCTCAGGAGATTTATAGTGTTCCTCGACATAATTTAAAAGAGGTGGGACACCAAAATACGAATACCCGGACTTTTATGGGAGAACGAAATACATTCCAAAAATATACCTACAATGTGGGTTACTCCAAGAGTCCAATTTGTCAGCAAGAATTAGATTTGCCAAGTTATCCAGTTGAGCGTAGAGCTGACGTTGAGTATAGAAATATGCATCATTATTATGGACAAGATAGTTCTTACAAACATTCTCCGGAAGTAACAGACAAAGATGAGATAGCTAGTTTAACTGTTGTACAATACAAAACTTTTCAACAAGGAAACGAAGGAAGTGAATCAAAAAGTTCAACAGTTGATGAAAATATCAGCAATAACATGATGCGTCACAGGAATCAATTTTATCCTACCAACGAAGTATATTATGGCGATCAAGGTTTTCCAGGTAACAAAGTGTTTTCAAGCGAGGTATATTCTGGAGATGTTGGAATGGACGTCTACTACAACCATGCGCATGAAATGCAGGGATTTTCCGACAACTTTCGAAATCCGTTTTACGAGGGAAACTATGGGCGGGAAGATTACCAGTTGTTTAATGCTAGCACCTCGTATCCAGGTTATGCGAACTACGGCGACATTGACCAATACTGTAACTGTGAACAGTGCTACCAAGCTGCTCTCTATCCCCCTGTGAACGCACGTATGGCTGAGGGTAGAGTGTTGGATTACTCTTCCACTGATCACCAGTACTGTTTTGTAAGTCCTAGCAGTTTGCCTTTACAAGCTGAGGAGTCTTTACTTGACACATGGCTTAATGGTACTTGTAAAGAGTTGTCGTCTTTGATACCAGGTAAGTCGGTAGGTAAAGCTCCATTTGTTTATCTTCAGGGGCTCAGTTGTTTTCTCCATACTCTTTTCAGACCTCTCACCGAACAAAATTGAGTACTGCAGAATAAGATGCTAGAATATTTTTGACGTTATTAAAAGTCACCGTTCGCGTTGTGGGTATCGTTAATCATGGGACAGCAGATGGGAACAAGAAAACAACTTTCAGTTAGTACTTAGTGAACTTTTCAGTTATTTGTAGTATGTCGGTTTAGATAAGATAATATCTTGAAAATGCCTATAGATAGCATTAACAGTTTTGGGAATCAAATCATTTATGATTTTGGTCAAAATCGTCTTTTCTACAGTGGCTCAAACGAGCAAGATTTCAGACAACTTGGTTCACGACTTCGTTCCGGAGAAATAGGTTGTGACATCACTCCCGATTTGTAGTTTAATATATTCTTTAAAGTCCCTATCAAGCTTATTTTTTTAAGTTCCAGATTAAAACTGTTGTCATTTGTGAACTCAAAAGGCGAATAACCAAAAAAAAATCCATGTCTGAGTACGCTTTTTAATCAAAAAAAAGAGATTGGAATGTAAATTTTGACCGAGCAGGCTGGGGAATGGTAACCTGTGACGTAGCAGCAGTGAGTTATGTGGTTTTTTTTAAAAATATTCATTTCCTGTAAAAAATGTCATAAAATTTTTGTTTCAAACAATTTCAAGGGAATAATTCATTGATCAAAGTTATAACAAAGTGACTATTGTAGCCAGAATTGAATTTTTTGAGATGAAAAAGATTGTCTTTGCTTCATGCCTCGTGCTACATCATATGCCTCCTGCTACGTCATCATTGCACGCTTCAAGTCTAAAAAATGTAACAAGAACGCCGAGAAAAGGTTCTATTTTCGAAAACTACTATTATTTAAGGGTTCTACATTTCTAAAAAATAAGCTTGATAGGGACTTTAATAAACACAAAGAGGCTACAGAACTGAGAACTGTATGAGGCATTGGAATCTTCTTCTGAATTGAAATCTTTGACTCATTCATGTCCATATTGCTGTTTTACCCAAAAGATGTTCGGGAACAACGTCGTAGCTCGGGCCCCTAATACGGCAGTCGTGAACCAACAAAACTTCTATTACGTAAATGTCGAGATTGCAACCGAGCTCAAAAATTATTTTTCTAAAACGTCCTTAGTTTTTACCAAGCACTCTGAGTTGATAAAAATGTTAATGTTATAGGCACTTTGATTTTAAAAAAATGTTTCTCAGGGTTTTTTGAGTCTTTTTTAACCTTCAAAGTTTTTACTGACGGAATCCCAGTGCGTAGTAAGGCCAAGTATAAAAAAAATATATTAGTTTCCCGTCCCTGCCCGCCTCCTTTTTGCCTGCCCGCTCCTTTTTTTTATTATCTATTATTTCTTCTTTTATATATCTAAAAAATCTTAGCAAAATCTGAAAGTCGTTGGTGAAAAAGCCGATTCTGCTGTAAAATGAACTCAAATACAAACAGTAAATCCCATTTGATGACCTCATGCGTAAATATAAAATGTAAAAACCGAGACTTTGTTATCGGGACTGCAGCGAAACGAAACATATAACCGGCGTGGATGTTAGGAAACTGACAACGTCGCTTCTCATTCAGTCTGCGTCTACACGATTTTTTAAGCCGGTTCTGGTTTTAATTGTGAAAATGCCATGAAAATGCAGAAAACCACAAGAGCCTTCAAATCAGAATAGTGTTTGAGAAATAAATGAATATAATAATAGATTGCGCTGATTAGATTTTGCACATTGAATTCATGAAATAGTGCCGGACAAGAACTTGTTGTTCGCAAGACATTTTCCTGGTATAGAAACCCGTATTGCCCTAATTAGAGATTTGAAATAACTATATACTGATATATTTTTAGTCGGGGTTTCCACAACAAAGGATGCTAGTATTGGAAATTGAAAGTTCCTAGTTCTCGAGTAATTAAGGATCAATACGCAAAGCTGGTAGGTAATAAATATCGAAGTTAGCTATATGAACGTATTATACTGTTTTATTGGAAGCAAAGGGGTCGTAAAACCTATAAAGAACAAAAAAATGACAATAATAAGGACCTCCCGCCTCATGTTTTTGGTGATTCCGGACGGGAAACTAATAATTTGTTTTACTTGGCCAAACGGTATAGAAATTAATGTTTTTACTCAAACTACTACAGTACCGCTTTGTGCTAAGTTTAGTACCGTTTTCAACAACAATAACAACAACAACAACAACAACATTGTCGTTGGCAGAGAACACAAGAGATTGGCAGACAGCTTTAGTAACAAGGACGGCTGCGAAAAATGTTTTGCAAGCTTTCTCCTCTCTTTTTTTGTACGGGGCAGATGTGTTCGAATGCTGTGCATGTGGTCCGTTGTGATCAGAAACTTGTATCTTCAGTTTTCAATTTTGAAGGTCAACGACAATTGAAAATTACAAAATTAAAATCATAGAACTTTCACGTTGTCTTAGTTAACTTTTAATTTTCAAGGCGAGGGCTGAGTGTACTTGAGTGCGCCGGTACATCCCAACGTAATTATTGTAATCAGCAGTGTTTTTTACCGCCTTTGTTTTAAAGCTCTGTTTAAGACTCCAAAATAATTGTCAGTCGACAGTTGTGCTAGCTGTAACTCGCGTGAAAAAGTATAAAAATCCTTTTTCGAGCCAAATGGCTCATTAGGCCGGCGATTTCTCCAGTTTCCGTAGTGCTAAGCGGATGAAATTCTTTGACTCCCCCTGGACAGGACACTATTAAGAAATTCATCGCGGGTTAGCCCCTAGCAGAACTGGTACTCATTTATACAGCTGGGTCGACTGGAAATTGTCGGAGGTTAGATAAAAACTTACATTTTCTGTAACGTGATAGAAGCACATAAAGTCGTTACATTTGTTAACCCTTTTAAAGGTTTTAGTGAATCTGGCCATTTAACGATTGCAACTCAGTTTAAAACAATGATAGAAGAATTAAAAACTTTTGACTCTTCACGTAAACTATAATACCTAATAGATTCCAATCTCTGGTTAACCAAAAGACAGGCTGATTTCTGATTTTTGGGGGGGAGGGGGAAGGAGGGGAGCCCCAGTCAGTTATTTCCCATCATCCTCGGCGCTTCTGAGACAAACGGCCATTTTTTTTGTCTCTTTGTCCTTGCAACACGCGACGTTATTCCCACCAAATAGAATTTGAAATAATTACATATCCATCATGGATGGTAAGGTAGCACAGGCCCAAGGTATGAAAGCCATCATTGTTTTGCTTTTACCGTTATATTTTTTTTTAAACCTGTTATTACGTACTGTTCGAATCTGTTTGTTTTGCTTGATTCAGTATACGAATCGATCAGACAATTGTTTAGAGCAAAACGCGAGTGTATACAGGAGAAATAAAGTTATAGACGAATAAGTGAGTTTAACATTATGTTTTAAGGACCAAGTCCTTCACTGGCAAATGCTGGACCCAGTAAATACACAGAACTCTTAGCTGTTATTGAAGAACTGGGAAAGGATATTCGACCAACATACGCTGGCAGCAAGAATGCATCAGAACGGTTAAAAAAAGGTTAGCGCAAATTAATAACTAACACCCGTCAAGTTGCGATTAGATGTATTTAAAATGCTGCCTGATTTTTAACGTTTTGCAATCAACGAAATTTTACACGGTCTTTTTATTTCAAAAATTGTGTTCCAACCGATTTCAGAAAGAGTAGTTTATGTTTGATATTCTTTGTACATGTTAACCCTTGAAACTTCTTTTAACAATGAAATTCTGAATGCTGAATTATGTCAGTTACACTTTCTTATATCTTTCTACAAATCATGTCAAACGTTCCTCATTTTGACTAAATCACATGTTTAGATTAGTAAATTTTATGAAGCAAATGTTATTCAACTTCATGAAATGGATAAATTTTTGATCCAAAGAGTCATGATCAGTGATTTGACAAATAGCTGTTGTGATTTGTGTATTATAAAGCAACAGATGAATGAAAAGCAAGTGGTTGCAATTATCCCCGAGAAGGGTACTTTGGGGTTAAAAAGGTAGGGATGATGGTCCCAAAAGTACTCTTAATACCTCAAAAAGTACCAAGGTTTAACATTTTCGACAGTAAAAAATTCCTCTCAGTTTAAAAATTTTCCCTAAAAAAGTGGGTCAGTACTAAGTCCCCTTGTGTTGGCGCCAAACGTGATATGCAGTAAGAAAACGTGTGTGCATAGTAGGGTGTTTGCTAAAGGACTTTTGTCTCAACTTTGTGTTCAGTACGCACATTTGCTAAAATGTGGAACTGCAAGCAGTCAAATAGCTTATGTTTTCCAATTCTTGGTCTAACACAGGATTTCCTTCAACAACCCCTAAAAAATACCGGACTGAGGATTTTAACCCCTAAAAATATGACAGTCAACTCAAGATAGGAAGTACCCCCATCCCTGGAGATTATTTATGCAGTAACATTCCAGCCAGTACCATGAAGAGTTTTTTTTTTATGCTGCAGTTACAACAAATGCAAAATTCTCAAAAGATACAAAAAAGTTAACTGCAGGAAAAAAACAAGAATCAGAGAAACTATCTTGTCAGAAATTGATCAGTTAAAACATGGTGTTATTTTGACATGGCTTTAAGATCTGAGTGGCTTTGTTACAGGCATTGTACTCATTTCCTGGCAGCTACAGTGTATTACAGTTTGTATGATAAGTTATGGATGCAGCAAGAAAACCAGAATAACACAAGACATTAAATAAAATTTTTGGTTGGTCAGTAGCTTTTTCATTTACTAGCTTAAAAATACAGAACACTTTTGAACTTTTTGATTCAATTAAAACTGCCGACTAGATCTGCATAGACTTTTCTTTATTGATTTCACAAAAGTGGTAAATTACTCTCTTAATTTATATTATTGTTTCTATATGTATTTATATCCAAGTTCTTGTTTCCCAACTTGTTGCCCTCTGAATCTAAGTTCACTTTGTTAACACAAAGTGTATTTTTTTGTCTTTTTAATAGGAATCATGCATGCAAGAGCTCTAGTTAGAGAATGTTTAATTGAAACTGAAAGATGTTCAAGACAGTAGGACGTCAAGAAAACTTAGCCATGTTTCAAGTGCTTAGTTATAATACACTGCCAGGTCTTGTCAAGATTGCAGGGAGGCTAAACACCTGTTGGATTGGGACAGAAGCTAAAGACTTAATTAAAAAACCAGACAATTCTGTCCACCAAACTAGCCCAGCAGAGCATACAAAACACCACAATACTGAAGGAGAGATATGGGATTTGAAAGGATAAGATCAGAGTACAAGCTTCTGCTGGCAGGACTTCCACTGTTAAGCTTTAGTCACTAAAGCTTAAATTTTATCTTCCCGCTTTAGTCTTGTTTCATTCCATTGTTTTGTTCTGCACCATCTTTGCAACTTTAAGTTAAACTTAAGAAAAAAACTCAAGTCCTTTAAGCCATGGAAAGCATTGCCAAGCAGTTATGTTTTTATATGTATAGTGTATAAACATTGTATTGTTGGAAATTAAAAAGAGATTCTTAATAAGCAATTAATTATGTTTTACAAAATAAAAAAACCTTGTTCAGAATTTGTTGTTTTAAATTATTACTTAAAGTTATAAGCAAAGAAAGAAACTTTTAATAAAATGACAGAATTATACTCGAATTTTATTTACCATTATTTGAATATGTTTGTAGTAAATAGTCTGACTGATTATACTGCTTTTAGTACTTGCCCTTCTGTATTTGTAATTAAAAACTTGTTCAGGTTTAACTTCCCAATTGCCAATTTTTCCAGCATACAGGAGTGCTATCTTTCTTAGATCATATAAAATACAAAAACCTCCTACAGCTTATTGACACCAAATGAACTGCTAAGCCTAAACTTGGTCTAGGTTATGCCAGTTTTTATGTTTAAATAGTGACACATATGCTTCATATAAAAAAAGAATAAATTGTATCTTCATTAAGTTTGAGCTATGCATCCTGATTGCTATTGATTGGATGACAGATGTAGTACTGGGAACTAAATCACCTGTAATTGATCTTCACCACATTTGTGCCCAACTCAACTATTTTTATGGCAGAGGGGCCTGCAGGATTTTTTTGGGTCTGAAATTTTGGCTTGAAGGGATTTTTTTGGGTCTGTGAATTATACCAGGATTTTTTTAGGTTTCCAAGTTTGGCCACAATTTTATTGTGTCTAGTAATCTGGAGTGGTGCTAAAGCATTAGTAAATTTGACCAAAATGACCTAATTAAAAATTTTGTCACACAAATTCGTAATTCATATTCTGATAAAATAGTCGGTCTATTGGAAGCGACCTGTGAAGATCTGATTTAGGGATTTTTTTTGGGCTTGCCAAAAAATGTAGGGAAATTTTTTGGGTGCCTGGTTGGGTTTTAAGGCATGGATTTTTTTTGGGTATAAAATTTGAACCTCCCTTGAGGCCCCCATTATTATTTGTGAGCTGGGAGGTCTGTATGTAGTGAAGATCTGGGGGAAGTTAGCTCTGCTTTTAAGTGTTGCCCTCAGCAAATTAAGACAACTTTTTTTTATTAAGTCTTGAGAATGCTGATGCCAAAGGCCAAGGGCAGCATTGGCAAGACAGAACAGTTTTTTGCTATACCGACCTCCCAGTTGGCAAATTTTTAGCTCCAAATTATTTATATTATAGAGCCAGTGAATATTTTTGTTAGTTTGCTTCTCTGCTGTACATGAGCAAGCTACACTAAGCTGGGGATGATATTGAGGGTGACTCAACTGTTTTTTTTTAACCCAGGGTTAAAATGCTGTTGTATCCAACCATAAAGTGGCCTATTTGACCGTATTGATAGGACTGAACCATAAATTTTCCTTAAAGAAGAAATTAGTGCTTGATATTTTGCTTAATCCAGGGTTACAGTTAATCATCCTTCAAACAACCCAACCCTGGACTGTAACCTCGATAAATGTTGGTGTTATTTTAAAGTTATGATTAATATGCAGGTTTTTCATTTTTCTTGTGCAAAAGAAGAATAGATTTAAATAATTTTCAGTCTTTTTTCCACATCCTAAAAATTTTAATTCTACTTGCAAGTACACAAAATTTAGGATCTTCACTTTCTCATACTTAATCAATAGTTTTAATTTCAAGCTTACACTAACAGAAAAATAGCCCAGGAGGGGGTATTTGTATCAACCATATCTCGAAAGTTAACATGGGCACAACCCTTTTTTATTCCATTTTTGCAGTTTACATATAATGATTGACAAATGTCAGGAAAGTTTGACAAAAATCTAACCAAGTGGGGGGCTTGTTAGAAGGGGGGCAGGGGGCTTATTTAAAATAACTAATAGCCAATGACAGAAACACAACATGAAGCCTAACATAGAAGTTTTGAAACTTGATGTTGTATAGAATGAAGGAAACCGCTTCTCAAGTTTGAGTGATCAGAAAAAATTCTGAGTAACTGATGGGAATCGAACCCACAATCCTCTGATTACCGGTCAGATGCTCTACCCACTGAGCTACAGAGACTCACATGGGGAGCC
>JAOBRD020952684.1:0-12209 GCA_027575215.2 Hydrozoanthus sils
ATTATCCTTGTATGCTATTCCCAGTCTTTCAGTGTTTAATTTTGAAGAAATAGCAATTTTATGATAACCCCCTCCCCCCCCCAAAAAAAAAGGCCTTTTTCCCTCTATTTTTAAAGGTAGCGGACCACCTTAATAAGAACGACCTGTGCATAATTCGGCAGGATGAAATTTGGTCAGACAATTTTTAAGAACTTTACTTAATCCTTGTACACCGATTGAAATGTATACTTATAACATATAGAGGATATTATTACATGGACGCACGGAGATACGCCTTTTATCTTCGAGTGTTGAAAAAATATATCATGAGTAAGCGCATTTCTTTTCATCACATACTTAGTGAGATTCTGCTTGTTTCTCTCAATCATCAACGAAGTAGATATGACAAGTTGTTTCAACGGCGGAAAAAGTTTTATATCACACGTGATTATATGGAAATCGTGTCTTCTGATTGGCTGTTTTTTATATCACCACGCGTGATTGATATGGGTGGCTGATACGCTCTATGTAAATATTGAACTAAGTATGTGCATGATAAAAGTTCATATATTAATATCTCTAACTGCTCTTTTCGCTTCCTCTTAAAGCTGCGAAAAGGGTGACAAAACCTGAAAGCTCCTTACTTCTCAGTGACATTTTATTGTTCCGGGCAACAAATTCAATGTTTTAGTTGGAACACTTAAAGCTGAAATGGACAAAAACTTTACCACCTCAGTCGATTGAGCCACTGGTTCTTATATAGTAATATAGCGTGTACAAAATAGATACACAACCTCTTCAGAATTATTACTTTTTGCGTGGTAGTTCCAGAATTACGTTTGTTTCCTTTAGAAAAGGCGGCAATACCAGGGCCCCCGAAGGGAAGGGGGGGGCTGGGGGGCTTAACCTCCCCCCCCTCCCCACTTTTTTGAAAATTATAAAGAGTTACTGAGAAAAAAAGTTTTCAGCCCTACCCCCCCCCCCCTCCCCCATCATTTCGGAAGTAACTCCGCGGTCCCTGAATACGTGTGCAGGAACGTCACGAAGCGTTCTTACGGAAAGCTCGAGTTTTTTCCAGACTCGATATTGCACGGCGACACTGCGTCATTGGTTTCAAGTGGCGTTAATTTACCTACGTCACGAATGAACGCACGCCCGATAATTTTATTCTTGTATCAATTTTGTATACAAATTTGAATACTTGAGCGAGACATTGCAATACTGAAGATTCCTAGCGGTCTGAAGGTGGAACCATAAGCCACTCAGTGGCCAATCGAGCGGTTAGACGAGTTCGAATTCCAGACGTCAAACCACTGTGTTGTGTATATATATTCTTTTATACTTCTCCTATATCTTCCATAAATCCTTAACTAATTCGCTAAGCTCTGAATATAAACACGCCACAAAGCAATGACCATTTATTGTGACCTTTATTTAACAGAACATGTACTACGGGAGAAGGTTACGAGGACGAATTCAGTGCGAGTTCATATAAATACTAGCAAACCGCAAAAGAGCTCAATTAATATGCAACTGTCAACTTAACGGACTCACACACTTCGTCTGGTAAGCCTGTGCTTGAACAAGATACTTTACCCGACTTATTCCAGTCGACTCAGCTGTATAAATGAGTACCAGCTTCTCCTGGGGGCTAACCTGCAATGGATTAGTGTCCTGTCCAGTCAAAGACACTCATCCGCTTAACATTAAGGAAACCGGAGTTAGGTGCCGGCTTGACGGGTCACTTGGATCGAGAATACAAAAACAAAACCTAGATCTCTTTTTGTGCAATTAAGGAGTGTCAATTAAGCGACCAGATTTGTAAAACTTTTGTGAATAAACAATTCAATGTGCATTTTGAATTTGAATGGGCTTTTCTATAACAGCTGACAACCTTGTCCTTCTTTGTTTTTATATCTTCTGGAATTTAAGCTGATTAATTGAGGCAATAAGCTCCTCGGTCTATGCCATTGAGTTGAAGAGAAGTCAATGGCTTAACAAGACGAATTACTATCATCGATTTCTAAATTAGAGCAACAATAGAGCAGCAAAATAAAACAAGCCGACCATTTTGAATAAATGAAATAAACTCACTGGGGAAAACAACAAGACGACAGAAGATTTTAACTTTTAGTTTCAGTGGATTTTGCAAATTTCTCGCCTCTACAAAAGATTGTGGAATCTCAAGTTCTGTTTTTAAAGGATATGAATTAAACATGGAGCAGTGTTTTCATGCTCAATATACTTTCAGGTTAACTAAAAGCTTGTTAAGACTTATTAAGACACACTAATTAGGCGCACTTGCAAATTGGTTGAGTAACGCCAAATACGGAAATCTCGACAATAGGATCGCGTCACGCATGAGCATTGCCAAACATGGAAATCAGGTCGCATGCCAAACTTGATGAAGCACAAATAGAAGCAACTGAAGTTTTAAGTTTTTGTGGAGGTTAACAAACAACTCTTAAACCTTGTTTAAACATTTCTTCTACACGAGAAACTTTAAAAAGAAATAGAGGGACAAGTATTCAACAGGTGAATACTCAATTGTCATCTGTAAATACTCTTTGAACAAATAACAAGTGTTTCTAGCTCTGTGACTGTGAGCGAGTTGAAACTTTTAACCTTGCTTTCTAAACTATTCTTTGTGTAAAATCTTTCACAGCTACTTTGAGGCTCGTTTAGTCTTGTTTTGGTAAATTCTTTTCAAAGTTAATCTTTGATAATTAGTTGCTAGAAGAATGAAACCCTTGACAAGTTGGCTTGAAACGTATAATTAAATCAAGAGAACATGACCCGAGGGATTAAAGCTAAATAAAGAGGTCAAGGTGATCGAGTGAAAAAACCGCACTAACAAACAGATTAGCTTTAGTGATTATGTTCTTTATTCTTTCACTGGTTTGCTCTTCTGTGAGGTAAACGAGCATTTACAGACCGCATGCTCGACAGAAAGTGAGGTAGAAACACATTTCATTCACCAAAGTTCGTGTCTTTACAAAGTTGTTCAGCTTTCAAAGTTTTTGAGCAGAAACTAAGCCGACAGGGCTCGGAAGGTTGTAACTTTGACGAAAGTCGCACAGAGCGAATTCCAGAAAAACAGCGTCATTCGCAGGGCTTACCGTGTATAGAAAGAACAAGCGTTCTTCTGTGTGAATAGCAGAATAGGAAAATAACATTTGGGAAGAGGTGAGGCGAAAAACTTCTGGTTGAAGGAGGTGGACTGTATGTCGATGTAAAGCCGATTCGGCTTACAGGTCCTTACAGAGATAATCCTTAATAACGCTTGAGCAGTTTTATGGTCAGTCAAGTGTCTGTGTTGTGGCTGTGACTTCTAATTAGTGATTGAATTTTCTTGTCTGGACTGTTAGAAGGAAAGAGTTCACCTTAACAATTCGACCACATTAACTCGTTAAAGAACTTTAACAGGCTGTAAAAAAGTCTTGGCACATCTTGGTTTAACTGCTACAATTTTGACAACAGCCGGAGGAGATATTTTGCCGACAGAAGCATCGTTTACTGACACATATCTCTGAATCTATAAAACAAAATCCATAAATGGTTCCGTTTTCTTCCGCGAGCCTCTAGCACGGATCTGTTTCGTTCGATAGAAAAAGATTCAGCAAGTTTTGTATAATAATTACAAGTGCTGTAACGACAAAACACTTAAACGACGTTGTTCAAACACAAGTTCCGTACTTGTCTCAAGTATTTATTAGTGCTTCATAAAACCATTATCTTGAGTGCTTCATATTAACAAGTCACTTCAGTGTCATAAAGATATTATTCGCTTAGAGAGCTGAGCCGGCGTGCCATATATAGAGCCGACACAAACATGGAGAAAAAAGACAGAATGGTTGAGGAGAAATCTGTTAAAAAAAGAAAAGACCAATCACACAATGCCAAACCCTGCACCACCCCACCCCCACTGATTTACTTAGAGGGTGAGCTGTTGGATTTGGACCCCGATATACCTGAGATACACAAAGCCGTGTTTGAAGGAGACCTGGAGCGTTTAAAAGCGCTTGTGGAGTCTGGGGCCGATATCAACGAACCGAATCCCGAGGGGTGGCCCCCGCTGCACACAGCAATAAAGGCGGGAAACATGCCGTGTGCCGCCTACCTCATCAAATGCGGCGCGTCCGACTTCTACGACAGACAGCAGGCAGAGTACAAAAGGAGACTGAACGTTTCTACAAGAGTATCAGCCAGAAAACAAGGCGACTCTTTTTAACCTACCGCGCATGATTAGAAAGTAACTGAAGAAAATGCTGGATTTCAAACTTTAAGGAATATCGCGTTATTCCAACAGATAAAGGCGCTAAAAAGATGGTTGTTGCTTTTCAACCAATCATGATCAATGCCGTTCTCTATATAAAATTTTCTATTTAAGTTGTTAGAACGTCGGCACGTGTTATGATAGAAACTGGCAAAGTACGCGCGTTTGATCGATATTAGCTGGTTCTAGTCGCTCAAGTTTTGAAGTCTGGAAATAACTTTTAGAAAGATGTTTTCAAAAAGTATATACTGAACTCCGCAAGGTATTAAAGCAAATGAGAACACGTACAACGCTAACTTTAAAAAGCTTTTCTGTTTCATTCATTATGTAGCTTGTATTTTGCCTTCCGAGCTACGAAACAGATTTCATAGCGAAGTACATTAACATTTTTGAAACGTAAAAGTTACTGTTGGTAAATTTTGACCCTTACCCTGCTATTTAAACAGTTTGACCTAAACTAAATTAAAAATGTGTGGAACTTTAAAACCACTTCTTGAAAACCAACTAAAGTGACCGTTTTCTTTGTCTTAACGAGAAGATATCGAAATAGTCCGTTGCTTTAACAAATTCTGAAGTTTCGAATTTTGTTGAGATTTTATGTCTTTTTAATATTCTAAAAGGAACTAAGCAGGAATTGGGTCAAAGGATTACCTATCTCACCTGCTATTTGTTTGACCTCTAGAAACTAGAATTTTAGGGTTTTTAGAAATGTCGAAATTAATTTTGAGGTTTTTAAGCCAAAGCTGCATTTGCGCCTTAACCCTTTCAGCCCAGTGCTAAATTCTCCCAACTGGATCCCATACTTTTCCTGTTAACAGTTTAGGAGAATTAGGCTTTTCGTCTTTAGTAGTTCGCTATGTTTGATCAATTTCCATTTTCTCATTACAAAATGACCTAATATGTTGATAATCTGGCTGGGGATCAAAGGGTTAAGTCAGGAGGGACGGTTCGGTAATTGTACCCAATATTCTTCTAACTCAAAAACATATTTCAACTCGCACATTATTCACCAAATGTTATCCGTAGCTCCCCCTTAAAGGGCATTCGAGCTGAATGCTACTTTACATTGTATAAAGTAAGTGAAAATTAGCAGATAAGAATGAAAGTAATTGTTTAGGGAAAAGCACTTAGATTGTCTAAGAAGATTTTTTTCTTTTTTTCCTAAGGGCGCCGAAAGACACGCTAGTTTTCCAATTTCAGGGTGTTTCGTTCCAACTTTTATCCTGCCCCAAACTACCCATATCCGAGGTTATTTGTGTGCTAAAAAGAAGTTTTTGTTTGTTTTAGAATGTGTGGCATAGTTATGTATTGAGCTGATATCATGGACATAACTTACAACTTTTGGTCCGGTACTTGCTTCACGAGTGATGTTTGTACGATAGTTCAGACAACTGAAATTGAACTATTTCAAAAACGTTTAGTAGTTGAAGCCTTTGAAAGAATGGTCTACTCGGAATCGTTTCGCGATTTGATGTGATTGCACGAAGTGCTCGTTTCTGTAAGAAGTAGATATAGGTAGAATTTTTGTCTTTTGGGTGCTACCCCAAATTAATGTGGCGTTCGAAATGTGTGAATAAATAAATTTATAACTGAGATTTATTAAAGTCATTTTTGTAATTATCATTATCATTATTTTTAAATTTTAAAGCCCACCAGTTTCTGTGGTGAAAAGCTGGTGAGATCTTACGTATATACTATATATTTGTGTATAATCTATTCTAATCTAATCTAATCAGTTTTGTCCCAGTGCTAGGGATAGAGACACAGGGCAGAACTCCAAATGCATCTCAGTAACCTTAAATAAACGCGATTAAGAATCCCAACTGGTTGGAAGCAGACCAGTTGGCTAATTACAAGCGTGTGGAGTTTGACTCTGGGATCACCGAAGCCAAATCCCGTTGGTGGTCAGGGGGGGATTTGTACCAGGAACAACTGCTTGCAGATCCGGCACCCTAACCACTGAGACACGCTGCCTCCATGACTAGTAATACAAAAATGAATTTCAACGACACTGACAAATTTAGCACCACATCTTGTTAAAAACAACACTTTTATTGCACAAGCACTTCACAGTACTAGATGTATACGAAAGAGTTTTCGCTTGAATATATTGTATTCTCTCAAGTTTCAAGTGTCTTTTCACAACATCACTGCTTTGTTATATGTGCAACTAACTCCAAAATAACCCTGACATTTAAAATTCTTGCTTGACAGAACGGATTCGTTTGACGGTCATTAAAGTTTCTTTTCTTGTCTGTTTAAAGTATTTATTTGTTGTTTTTGTTGATAATGATATTGATAACAATCCTAAAGGTTCGTGCCAGTCGCACACCGAACAAAGGCCAATCCAGCGCGCGCTATTTTGGCGTGAAATTTTACCGCCACTCGGTTTAGAACTGACGTGCATAGAACTACCGTACAGGAACAACATGTCTGTCGTCTTTTCTTTTCAAACGAATCCGGTTCTTGTGAAAAAACTAAAAATATATACCTTTTCACATCTATTCTTTACATTTACATTTCAAAATGTGCAATATGGATCAATAACCCGAGTTTTTAACCTTGTTTGGCGACCCATTAAAACTTAAAATATGTTGCCGACATAACCTTGGCGTGAAACACTTTTTACAAATCTAAATTTGTGCTTGAAAGCACAGGATATTCCAGAATTTCTTATATTCAATTTTGGATATAAATATTCGATATCGTATAATTATGGCAGTAATAATTTATTATTTTTGCTAAATAATTTGATAAAAAGCAATATTACTTCGCACTATTGTACGGCGAAGGCTAGCTCTATGTAAAAATTATTTTCAATAAAGTATATTAATCTCTCTAAGGGCGCTTTCCTCTCCACTGGGTCCATCTAATTAGTTCTAACGTGAACTTCACTGATATTGGAAGTGGCCTCAATATATGTAACAGCCGTTCAGCTCTGGCCGCGGTCGGGTCGGCCAAAGACCGTTTGCCTACTAACAGTCAATCTACGAACTATAATAATCTTAAAGTGCCATTAACAGAAACTCGAACTAGCCATCTTTGTCCAACAGACCTGACTAACGCAAACCGACCTACGAACCTCGTCTTCAGTGCCATTATTGGTGCAACGCAAACTAGATGGCAGCCTGGCAAATTTATATTACCTATACAGGCAATTTTTTTAATATTTCGTCGAACACTATTAAGGACATATTTTAAAATACACAACCAAGTAACGGGAATTCCACCAGAATGAAAAAGAGGCAACTATGTCATTATTTGAAAGCTCAAACGGTTCCCGTGATTATGCAGAAAAAAAAGTGGTAAGAAAAATCTAACGAAACATTTCTAGCTTTGTTTAGCAATTTCTATGTGGCTACTAGAGGCTATGATTTTGTTAAGCGAATTTACCATTTTTTATGGTACAGTGGTTGGTTTTGAGCTTCCGTCGGTCGAATTATTTCATTTTCTGTCGCAGCCAAGCATTAACACCTGTTCGCTTCCCATTTGAACATTTGAAGGAATTGGCACAGCAAGTTTCCCGTTTTTGTTTCAAAACCCCTTTTGACACCATTTCCTAATCCTTCATAAATCAGGTGTTTTATACTTTAAAACTCAAATTTAATGTAACTTCTCGTGGTTGCAACTGCCTCCTACCCAGGCTTCCTCATTCCGTTACTGGCCCAGTTGTTGACACGGTTACTAAGCTTTCTCGTACTCAAAGAGCGGACAGAGTTTTTTCTACGAAACCTCGCGGCAGAATCCTTCAGCAGAAATAGAAAAACACCTCCCTTTTTGATCGTCTTGACCATATCGCTTTTAACAAACCCTATGAAGTGATAGTGTTGCCTGCCTTGAAAAGTAGAAATGATTGGTGTTGATCATTCTTACTTTTGAACCAGTTGATGAAACCCTATAAAGTGACCATTCATTTTTCTTGTTTCGAAGAGTAAAAATGATTGGTGTTGGTCATTCCAACTTTTGAACCAGTCTTGGGAATCCTTTAAAACCACCCTTGATTTGGCTATTTTAACAAATGTCGAGTCAAGTTGCATATTCCAACCATCGAATCACTCGTAATAAAAAGGCCGTTCTGTTCGTCCTTTAACGGATAGACCCATACACCTACAACAAATCCAGGTTTTGAAACATTAAGCTAAAAAGCTTTTACTTTAAAAAAGAACTCAGCAGAGGCTGAACTCCAGTGTGCAGGCTGCGAATACTTATTCTTGTTAAATCGTTCAGAAACGTTATCAAATTCTCTTCTTGACTAGTCTTTCTGCATCTTTGGTTCTTTAACGCCATCTCTAATTACGAGTCTATGTCGACGAAGCGCCTTCCTGTATCCCGGCACAGATGAGCTCCATTACAGTTATACATAATTCTCATGAAAAAAACATATTTCGTTTATTCATACAATGCATCTAGTACGACGTCTCTGGCCTCCTCGTCTTCACTACTGCTGACTGATCGCAGGTTCCTCCAGTAGTGAAACATTGCATGGTGTATAAACACATACTGCGCGTCGTTTTCCACCATGCCACCCCTTTGACAAAAAACATCACCAAATAATTAACATTAGTATAAAGATACTAGTATACTATCACAAACCTCATTACCCACCACATCACAACTATTAATGGAATCGTTTCCCTCCTACTGACGAATTTCTGGTTATCGTTACTAAAACGAAGAACCTGGTGTCTGTAAACTTACCGATCAATTCTCATTAGACTAACAATCTTTAAGATGTCAATTCGATCTTCTTTCTGTAGAAAACAACCAAACTACTGTAAGTAACCAAAATAAAACCGTGTAACTAGGGTTGAGTTCAAAGGTCAGTTAGACCGAATCTAGGGTTATTTACCATGACAACCAATAAGTTTTATTGAGAGTTAACCCTGGTTTAAAGTTAATCAGCTTTCGAAAAACCGACCTCAGAATTTATTCACCGCCTTACAACAAAGGCTGAATGAATAATCGGTATCAATAGTTAGCGTTATCATTTTTAACATCATCATCTTTGGCGCTGTCAGGGCTATTATCCTTCTCATCATCAATGTCGTTAGCCTCTGGAGACTAACAACTCAATTATTCAGCACAGATTACCGGTTAGATGATCTATACACTGAGCTACAGAACCCCGGCTCACTGATTAACAGTCAGATGATTAACTCACGGAGCTACAGGAGCCCAGGCTCTCTGATTATAAGACAGATGATCTTCTAACCGATCTATGGGAACCCAGGCCCTTTTGATTAATGATAAGATGATTTACTCACTGATCTACTGGACTAAGCCCTCTGGTTACCCATCAGATGCTCTAATCACTGATCTACGGAAACCCAGGCCCTCTGATTACCAGTAGGAGGGTCTTCTCACTGATCTATGGGAACCCAGGCAATCTGATTACCAGTAAGACGATCTTCTCACTGATTTATGGGGACCCAGGCCATCTGATTACCAGTAAGATTATCCTCTCACTGATATAGGAGAACCCAAGCCCTCTAAATACCCGTCATATGACCTACTCACTGATCTAGGGGAACCCATCCCTCTGATTACCCGTTAGATGCTCTAATCACTGATCTACGGGAACCCAGGCCCTCTGATTACCAGTACGATTATCCTCTCACTGATCTACGGAAACCCAGGCCCTCTGATTACCAGTACGATTATCCTCTCACTGATCTACAGGAACCCAGGCCATCTGATTACCAGTACGATTATCCTCTCACTGATCTACGGGAACCCAGGCCATCTGATTACCAGTAAGATTATCCTCTCACTGATCTACGGGAACCCAGGCCATCTGATTACCAGTAAGATTATCCTCTCACTGATTTACGGGAACCCAGGCCCTCTGATTACCAGTAAGATTATCCTCTCACTGATATAGGAGAACCAAAGCCCTCTGATTAAAACCAATTCAACGAATGTCAATAGCCATATAATATGCACGATTCGATTCTTACTATGTTTTACTCTTTTACATTTTACTTGCCTGGATCTGTCTTGACCCAATACTCGCTGAGATGAAGCAACCAGTTCTGCCGACACCAGCACTGTTACAATTAAAACATAAAATAAAATTGTTATACTCAAGCTCTAACATGCTTTTAAAAGCACAGCGAGCTCTCAAAACCATTTAGCCAGAAGACAAAGAAACTATAAGTTTTCCAACTAGGATCTACATTTCTCTTCTTTAATCTTTTCAGCCCCAAAAACGCTAAATTTCACAAAGGTAAATCCTCCCAACACACCCTTTTCACGCAAAAATATATTAAACATATCAAGAAAATGTGGCCATTACCAAATTCAGGGCACCCGTATTAGCAAAATTACAAAATTTCGTAAACATTTCTAAAAAACTAATGCAGATATGAAGTTTTGAAACTTGATCTTCTGCCCTTATTATTACAGAGGAATGTATGGGAAAAACATGGAAACGAGGCTGGACGTGCATCGATGCTCGTCTACTATACTTTTCATTGGAAAATTATCCAGTTTCAAACCTTTATATCTCCGTCAAATTGCGGCTAATCTTTATGAGACTTTGTACCTTTACTAATATTAATGTGCTGAGATTGACTCTGTACTTGTTTTGCCGATAAACTGAAATTGTTTCTATGCCATGCTAGCGTGATAAAGGTCTATTAATGAGTATATGACACGAGATCAGTTTTTCAATTTTCAATTTAAGTATACTATAAAAAAACATTGGTTTGCCATGTTTGAGAAACATACGATGAAAGTACGTCAAGATACGGCGTGTAGAATTTTGAGTTTTTCCCGCTCAAAGTGTCCCCTTCAAAAATCCAACAATATGACGTAACTGGTCACGTGCGTCTCGCCTCTCTTGCTTTTCTATGCTATCAGTTAGGGAGAATTTTGCTTTACATCTTCAGTAGTTTACATTGCAACAATCGCAACATAGGATTGCTATTTTTGTAAATTTTACAGTCTCAAATGCTCTAAAAAGTAGATAATGGTAATCCTGTTCTCTCATGCTCTCCCATCTTGCAAAGGGGTTGGCGCAGCGGTAAGATCTCCGCCCCCCGATTCCGAGGTCCCTGGTTCGATTCCCGGCCAGATCAAGGGTTGAATATTTGGGCGACCGTCTTTCCCGCTAGAGGCCACTCAGCTTTCCATCCTTCCGGGGTCGGTAAACGAGTACCAGCATATATTGACCGCTTTGAAGCAGCTGCCTGAGGCATCTTATTATGCTTCCGGTCCGCTGGGGGTAAACTGATGATTGCAAAGCGCCTTTGAGCATTTATATGGAAAATGCACCACTTTACCTTTTTATATCTTTTTAACTTCCCGCATGCATCCCTAACGCGGTAGACACACGGTAAAAATGAACTGAATTTTTTTGTTAGTAAAAAAAATGCATGTTTCAGTTAATGTGATAACCTCTGACATGCTGTATTGTACCAAGTGAAAAAAAAATCAAGAAAACCCTAACTGCCTCGAGCAGGAGTTGAACCCACGAAACCCCAAACACACGGCAGATGCTCCAACCACTGAGTTACTGAGGCAAAGAACCAACCTAAGACAAGCAATTCCAATCCCAGTATCCGACACTTGCCCACACTCCTCTCGGAAATTAAATTTCTTAATTCTCAGGATTACAAACACTAAGAAGATGAAAGAAACACCAATCATACCTGCAGTGTACAACTACCGGCCCTTTCTCCGTGCTATCTCTCTTTAGCGCCATGTGAACCTCCTCCACAAGCTGCAGCAGCTGGCTTGGTGAGTCAGGTACGCCGTGGTCTGGCCAGGCTGTGTACCAGTAGTGATACAGCCGTCGAGGAGCTTCTGAAGACTAGAAACAATAGCAAAAGTTTATGTTTGTACGCAGTACACTAGGCACATTCTGTTAATGATCAGTGTTATTCATTTCAACTTTTGAACCAGTTGATGAAACCCTATAAAGTGACCATTCATTTTGCTTGTCTTGAAGAGT